>CM038796.1:43395606-43474266 GCA_021764765.1 Vicia sativa | reverse complement strand
AATAGATGTGAAGTCATTTTGAGAGAAAAGACACCAACGGATATCCGAATGAGAGGTGACGGTAGCCTTTTGGACCACTTCAATCTTACAGGTTCTTCAATCTTGATGGAAGGTGCAAAATAAACCACACGGAAAGTAACGATATACAACACATGAGAGTTCCTTGTCTTTTGATAGTACGAGTGTGGAGAGAATGCAGAATATCTCAAGTAAGGTAGGCCGCGGGATTACAGTGAGGAATATCTTGATGGCGTTCACGTCTATGAATTGATCCGAGTTAGGAAATATAACCAATCCATAGATTAACAAGCCAAATGTCTTGAATGCATGAAACTCATAGCTTTGAGAATTCTCGGGCTTTCTTCATCGGGAACTTGCAAAGTAAACCCTTAACTCCGCTTCTTGTTTCCCAATTGGCTTCAATGTCACGAGTGCTTTAGATGTAATCTTGATGCAATGTCTTCGTACCTAGGAACCTTTTACGAACAGGTGAAGGGCATCGATCAGAATAGGTATCCCAAGTAGCAGAGAACTCTTCCAAGGTAGAAACCAATGATAATGCAGAATGTAAAGCAATGGTGTTTCGGATCAAAGCTGAATAGGATGTGCATCATATCTTCTTCAAAACCGAGATAACAAGTCAAGTAGATAACCATGTCTTTTGATGAACTAAGCATGACCGGAATTTAGAAACCAATTCTTTGAGTGAGAAGGTATACCCATGAAATTGATTCGGATAGTCTTTACGGAAGCCATAGTTCCTACAAAAGCGAGCAAAGATAAATCCTAGGTCCTGAAATAGTTAGAAATGATATGAAATGCGATGATGTCATGTTTAGTAAGCACAAACAATTCACACAATAGCCCTAGGTTTAAGGCTTGCATGAGGTATAGGTGTTTACCCTACCAAAGTTTGAGTTGGTTCATCCATCCTATAATAATGTAGGGTTCTAGGAATCTCATATCATTGATCTTTCTCGTGGGCGTTTATTTCAATACGACTACCAAGTGGTTGACCGAAAATATCCCAAAAGTCGATCTTAATGGCGTAGCATCGGTGTCAGCCAACCTCGGTCTACAAGCCGACCATCTCACTACCTTCTAATGGCCAAGATGGATCAATTAAGGTTCTAAAAGTTGAGTTAGTGCATGACACCACGAAGCCAAATACTATCCTCAACTTGGGAATGAAGAGTATCGAGGACATCCAAAGTGTCACACTAACGTAGCCATCATGTTGACCGTTTCGGTATACGCCTAACGGATCGCGACGATCTATTGCTACTTACCTAAAGGAAACTTGGATCGGGTGTAGGATCCCCACAAATATAATACCCAAGCAACCCTAAAAGTAAAGCATACAAGTCAAGCAGGTAAAGTGATCTAGAAATCCCAAAGGTATTCTCTCTTTAGGGTGTCTCCTCGTGAGTCGCCAGGTTCGTAATACGGTGAACGACTTTGAGATTTTTATCGCAAGTATGCGAATAGCAAGTCGCCTGACTTTTCTTTTATCAATTAAGGGAAGGTGAAAAGAACAGGAAAAGACCTTCGTTAGATTAAAGTAAGGAAAGGTTATGAAAAGGGAAGGTATTAGCACCCTTTCCATCCGTAGTTATCTACGGGCTCTTAGTTGCTCTTAGATAATTTTAAAAAGTACTTTCTGTGTGTTTGACAAAAAAAGTTTTTGAAAAGGCATTTAACTTTGACTTTGTAATGATTCATGTAGGAATGTATACAAAGTGTTGGAAATGTTTCGTTTGAAAAGAGTTTGAACTTTGACAAAAGTGTGTGGTGTGAAAGTATTTTGTTTGAGCAAGCAACTAAAAGTCTTATTACCTACTCGAATGGTCGTTTTAGTGTTATTTTACTCTCCTTTAGAATAGTGTTACCCATACCATTAGATGGTAGGTAACCTATTCGTTGGATGTAGAAAGGACATTGAAGGGACATCGGATGGTCATAGAGGCAACTTGTAGGAAGTATCCTAGCACATTCGAAGGGACGATCATCACTTTCGTGAGCAATAGCAGGGTCAAGATCATGTATTCGTGGGCGACATCATGGGTCTATGATTTTTTATCGAAGGACTATGATGATTTGTTTTGAAGGCAACGGTGCTAGGATACCTCTACGTTCGAGGACTTGACCATTTGTCGTAAAGGCAACGAGAGAATTACCTTAAGGGGTGCATGTGTGAAAAGAGTGTGTCAAATTCAGATATATTTTATCTTGGAATTGTGAGTGATCTATGTCCAATTTTATCTTGCCATACACGCCTAATTACTAGCAGTTTATAGGGTGGAGAAAGTAAATTGCAGAAATGTAAAGTGCGAAAGATAAAGTCCTACGCTATTACATGGCTTTGGGGCCGTTACATAATAGGAGTGCGGAAAATAAAAGTCCTAATTAAACTATTACATCCCATAGGCAATTACATAATTGAAAAAAGAAAAGCAAGAAAAATCGTCCGAAACGTTACAACCTGTAAACAGATACAAAATCGGAAAACACAAGAAAATTGCATAAGAGGAAAAATGTTAGTAAAAGCATGATTTTTGAATGAGGAAAAAAATTTTATGTTATTAATGACAATAAGATGATAAGATAATTTTTTGGTAATTTTCGGAATCGATTTCGATATTTAAAAACAATTAAAGGTCATTTTAATGATTAATTAATAATTAAATAAAATATGCATGCAAAAATATTAATTTTAATATTAAAAATTAAATAAACATTTTTCTGTTAATAATGCAAAAAAGAAAATATTTTTGATGTGTTTTAGATGCATGAGAAAATTGTTTGAAGGTAAATTAAATTAACATGAAAATATTAAAGAAAATAAGAAAATAGAAAAACATGTTAGTTTTCTAAGTGACAAAAAAATATTTGGTCTTGCCGATTGAACTCATGCCCACTTGGGAAAGCAGCGCTACCTTCACCACTAGACCGGTGCATCGGTGTCATAACATTGAAACGAAGGCGTTTTAAGTGAATTCGCTACACAGGAATCCAAATCGCGAATAACACCTTCTTCTTCGTTTGAAAATTCAAACACTTAACGTCGGTGCGGCTCGGCTAAGGCCCCACAAAATAAAAATCACATACAAGTAATATAAATGCATTATGAAGCCATGGTTCAACTTCGTCCGATCATTACGGTAGCCTTGGTTTGGTCCAATTTTACGTGTTTAGGAAGCCCTAAATTGGTTTAGAAAACCCTAGCCATGGTGGATTCGATTCAGCCATAAAAACAATCAAGCTATGCAGAAAGTTTCCCACTTCGTTTTAAACACAAAAAACATCAAAACACATTAAAAGCATGAGAATTAAAATTTGATTTTGGAAAACAAGAGCAAACCAAATTGGGATTGCTCGATTACGATGGTTACGCAACTTGTAAGGTGCGGATCGATTCTAGAGACTCAAGGAATGCAATGGAATGCTCAAAATCAATTGAACCAAGCTGGAACTAGGGATGCAAGTTGCTTCAAGAACACGGTTTTTTGACTTTTGGTTAGGGTTCTTTCAAGCAATTTTTCTGTTCTTTTTCATGTTGTATGCATTGTATATTAGGATGGATTTAGGTCTGAATTCAAGAGCAAATAATGATCAATCAATGTAAAAAATATTTGGTTTTGTGTGATACCAAATCTTTTCCTTTTTGATCCAATTTTCATCAATTTCTTGCCAAATCAAAGCCAATTTCGAAATTTGCCAGCCTTTATGAGTTGCTTGGACCTCAAGAATGAGAGAAAAATCAATTTTGCATTTAATTTTGATTTTCTACCTTTATTTTAAATTTAATTTGTTTTTAAATGAATAAAATCCAAATTAAATAGAAAAATAAAGATAAAATTCGTGGCGTTGGGCTTGGAGGTTCCAAATAAGCTGAGGAACAAGTTTGAACCAAGAAAAGTTGGGCCCATTTGCAAAATTTTGGATTTTGACAAGTATCTCTCTTTGTGCAATTGTCCAAAAATGCCCAACTTGTGCAAGGTGTATTTTGCTTAATTTTCTACATTTTTGAGTGTTCTTGGACTTTTTAGAAATCTCTAGATGTCCTCTAAACAACCTATTTGGTTTCATCTCAATTGGAGTTTCCATGCTCAATAAAACTTCATTACAAAAAGTTGACTTTTTGTTGACTTTGAAAAGGACATGTAATATTTTGATCCATATCTTCAAAATGAAGCATTTTTTGACCATGCTTGTGAGGCATGAAGTTGTAGAGAATTGAATTTCCTTCAAAATGAGAGGTGGTGGAAAAATTTACGAAAGTATGAAGAAGTTATGCTCGGTCAAAGTTCAATTGACTTTTCTCTAAAACCCTAATTTGGAAAGTTTGACTTTTGAGCAAATCTTGAGTTTTCTTGATGAATCATGATCAACCCTTGATCAAATGATGAATGTAACTTCAAAATGAGGATGTTGACCAAAATCATGAAGTTTGGTGTATGTTGACCATAGTTGACTTTTGTCCAATACAACCGATTTTCACACATCGAGCAATTATGCGAAACTTGACTTGTAAGGCTTGAAACTTGACATGGAGATTCTTTGAAGAATACGAGGCATGATGATCATTGGAGATGTTGGAAGTCTACTCGGATCGAAGTTGCCAAACCCTAGTTTGGGTTGATTTTCTAGGAGAGGGTTTGTCTGATCAACCCTTGAAGAATCCTTGAGTATGGATGTATGAAATGTCTGGAGAAGTAAGAGGGCTATTTTTGGGGTATGACAATATGCAGCGCTTTATTATGGTTTAGACCCTCTGGCGGAAGATCACAATCATTAAACCCTAACCCATTGTTAGCCGATATGGTTGCACACATATTCTCAAACTTCCCCACGAATATCTCTTGCGGCATGAAAGCGATGCTCAACAGCTTCATTAAAGCATTCTTATGTGCTTCTGAGTCTCACAGCAAAAATAGGATAGAAATTTTAGCGGGCGTCTGGGCAAGCTGATCAATCACCCGAAAATCACTCTTACGAATGAACTTCATAATCTCCTCGACATCCTTCTCGAGGTCAGGATTGGCACTTTGGAATTTAGGTTTCTTCATGGGCTGCTTGCCCTTAGCCTTAGCCAAAGCGTCTGCATTGGATTGTGTCATAGGAGTAGAGAAAATTCGACCACTTCTCGTCATACCGCCACTTCTAGCAAAGTCATCGGCATTAGCAACATCCGACACGTCATCCTTCTTAGCAGAAGAGGAGACATCTTCCTGTTTCACACCATGATAATAAACATCTGACCCATAATGCCAAGGCACGACTTTGTCACTTTCATGTGGAAAGGGACCGGGTTTAGTAATTGCCAACGGAACAGGTTTTGTTGGTGCAGCTATAACAATCATAGAATAAGGGATAGTAATCACATATACATATTGTATTCCAACCTTCTTATGATTTTTAATCCGATCGAATTGCAATTATCCACTAGTAATCAAATAATGAATATCATCCTTCAGTCTTGCATAACTGTTCGAACAATATTCGCATCTCTCACAACCAGCTTCACAACCAGCGAAAACACCTCTCTTGATCAAGTATACCTTAACAAAAGGTAGTGGCGTCTTTACCAGGTCAACATCCGTTATCAGATTTAGGACCTCCCCATCTTCCATTACGGCTTAAACAACCCCACCGACATGACGCGACATCGGGTTCTGGGTGACATTAGGTCTGGCATTTTGCGGTCGAGCTTCTAATTTAATAGTTTTTGAATCAATTAGGTCTTGCACTTTGCACTTGAATGCGTAATAGTTCTCAATGATATGCCCCAACGTTCCAGAATGGAACTCACAACTAGCATTGACATCATAATTTTTGGGACGCTTGTCTAGAGGAAGAGGCGCAAATGCAGCCTTCGGCACTACCAACTTGAGATCATTCAAACGGATAAACAAATCATTATAACTCATCGAATGGCATAAAACCTCCTAGGGTGAGATTCTCTTGCTGCCTCGGTTACATTGACGAGGTGTTTGTTGAGCTTGTGATTGAGAAGCGAATATAGTCCTTTGCATTGACACATGCTTTACTACCATATACATCACTAGATTCTCCTTTTTCTTGGGACCACCGTAAGATTTCTTCACACCGAGGAACTTCCTCCCTTAGTATATTGGATCTTCCCAAATTTCAGCCCACTTCGATTAGTTCACCATAACGAACCATTTCGGAAAACTAACGGAAGTGATCTGAGACAACATAATAATGTCCAGACAGTCTTTGGTAAACATATCAATAATCTCTCGCTCGACCATGGGTGGTTGAACTCTTGCAACAAGTTCTCTCCATTTCTAAGCATATTCCATGAATTTGACTGATTTCGAAACAATCCCAACAAGCTGCGTCGGTTTGGAGCCATGTCAATGTTGAATTGGTATTGTTGGATAAAAGCATTCACCGATCACACCACGTCTGATGTGACTTCTCTCAAGATGCATATACCATTCTAGAGATGCTCGTCAAACTTTCTTAGAAAAAGTGCATGAGAAGCCTTTCATCTTCAATGCACACCGCCATCTTCTTGAAATAGGCAATGATATGAGTTTTCGGACAAGTCGCCCCATTGTACTTGTCAAACACGAGGGACCTTAAACTTTGGAGGAAGTCTCACTCTAGGTGCCAACCCTAAATCAAATAAGTCCAAACTTGGCATTTTACGTCCTATGACTTTCAACCTCTCTTCAAGCAAGCGGTACCTTTGATCATCGGTTGAAAATCAAGTTCACTTCCATTCAAAGAATAAGCTTTATCATTCGATCAACGTATGGACCTTGGGAACAAGGACAACCCCTAATACGATGCCCCGCATCTAATCATCAAAGAAATAAGACCCATGTGGTGGGGTAGGTGGTGGAGGCGGAAACGACCATTGAGATGTAGACCACGACCCGAAGGTGGTCATTAACACCCAATCAGCATTATGCGCCTCATAATCAACACGTGGGTGTCCCACAAAAGCGTCATCAAACGGATTGCAACGGTCATCCTCCTGACGAGATCTTTCAACCAAAGCCCTCAACTCTTGTTGTCCTCGGTTCATAGTAGTGCTAACCTCCATGAACTGTGTCATCTACGCCTCCATTTGCGCTTTCATCGCTGCTACTTTTGCTTGAAGTTGTTCCATCTGTCGCCGTTCGTTGTTTTGAGTCAGGTAACGGTGGAAGTTTGCAATTTTCTGCTAAATAAAAGTAGAAGCCGAGGATAAGAATTATGCTCCTTACCTGTTATGCATGGCATGTACATATATGAATGTTATGCATGTAATGACATATTTGAACATTTCTAGGATTCTAACACTTTGATTCAAGTTTTAGGGCTAAGCCAACGTGACAATGAATACTGAAAAGTCTAATCATCATTAAATCAAATCAAAGAAGTCTATAAACATATGAGCATTTGTTTTGCAATTCATATAATAACTAATCCCATCGCAAGCGATGGTGATTTACCACAACAAATAAAGCATAAATGTAAGAATCGACATGGAAATCCTTCAGCATCTTGCACCCTCAATTGAATCTTGAGGCGTTCCAACTCCCGACGATAAAGGATAATTGGGCTTTTCTCTTGACTTTTTGACTTCTTCAACTTTTTGACTTGAGACTTGTACTTCTTTTCCACATATTCTTTAGAAGTCTTAAGGGTCTCACAATCTCGACTTTTCCGCTCATATTTCTTTTCCCAACCGACAATAACTTTCTTGTACTCTTCTATGGGAATAGAGAAATCTTCAACTCTAAGCCTATTCCTCGTTGAATCAGATGCTTCTCCTTTGAAATACTTGAGCTCATGAGCCAGTTGATTCTTTGTTTGAGTGGCAACAAGACAATTCACTGCTAATGTCTCCTTCTCTTCAAACAAAAGGCGATTCTGACGACATCATCTATTTTTGAGACAACATCTGGAGCTAACTCTTGAGGATAGAAAGCTGCAGCTCCTGTAATGGAAGGCCACTGACGATCACCATTTCTCTCCTTAATCCACTGGATGTAAGAAGCATAGGCCTTGGGATCTTTCTTGCCAAAATATTGTCCTCCTTCAAGGAAGATGCTTTTCCATGCTTGAACAACCTTAGTCATTTTCCCGGTAACATCAGGCACGTCATGATATAAAGTTTCCCACACGAAACTCGCATCAGGAGTCCCATCAAAGCATAACCCAATTGCCTCAAAGCGAGAGTCAAATTGTAATTGACTCCCCCCTTATTCCCATGAGAAGGACATTAGGAAAATCTCTGCAATAGATGATGATCTTTTTACTTTCAATCTTGGACATTTCGCGTCGATTCCACCCAATATCTTGAGATGTGAGACCAATCAATCTTGGAACCCATCTCATAGTATGCTGAGTATCAACAAAAGCACTACTACGGGGAAGAAAACCCTAAAACCAATGGTACAACAATGGCGGCGCACAATAATTTACAATTCCACCTTTCCCTTTAAAGCTCCTGGACTGTATGGAATGATAAACATCTCCCAAAAGAGTTGGAATAGGATTCTGCTGGATGAAAATGGAAATAGCATTCATGTCAATAAACTTGGGCTCATTCGGAAATAAACACATCCCATAGATGCAACAAGCTAGAATGGCGTTGAAACTCTTCCAATCTTTCTTGACAATTTGGCGTTACCTTCCCGCAACAAAAACCCAAATGAAAACCTCTCACGTCCCCTTGCTTAACATTAGCGGACACCAGTTTTCTCTAAATGAAGAGCTTTGGAGATCTGATCATCGATCTCTCCATAGAGGAATGGAAAGGAACTTGATGCAATATAGGAATGTCCAAAATACTAGAATACTCTTCCAATGTCGGCGTTAACAAGTAATCAGGGAATGCAAAACACCTCAACTCGCGGTCATAGAATTGGAACAAAGCCTGGAGCCCATCCTTCTGATACTCGGTTAAAGGATACTTCAATCATGTCAGAATTCTTACATAATCCTTGGTAAATGTGCCAACATTCTCAAGTGCAAACTTATTAGCCAATAAGAGAAGATTCTCAAGAGCAGGTGTGGAAAATTTGTACACGGGATGACGTCTTTGATTGTTCTTTTTTTTCAGTATCCATCTTCCAAAACAACCCACCAACTAGACTCAAAGGTTAGAGAAATCCTGGAAACAAACAAATATATATGTTAAAATATGCAAATTAAAATTTTTCATGCATGCAATGCTTTAGAATCATATCTCATGTATGTTAAACCACTGCTGTACTGAAATTCCAGACAAATGTAACAAGGTCAAAAGCTTGACACCCAATCAAGATGTCATGTAGAAACTAGATCTGAATATCACATGGTCAAAGGTCCAACGTCAAACTGGAACTCCATAGAAAATACTAGAAAATACCAAGTCACCATCAATAACAAGTCACCAGCGGTCACCATCAGTACAGTAATGATATCCCGCCCAACTCACATTCTAGACACAACGGGGTCCCTAATGATAATCAGAGTCGATGCTTTATCGAGTACTTCTCTATTTTACAACATGGTATAGGGGAAAGCACCGTCAATTGAATCTCGTTTGAGTTCGGTGTAGGGGGCCTTTTACCTCAAGTAACTCCCACCCAATCAAGAGATCAACCAGTACAGCAGCAACCAATATACAGGATATATGAAAACGATAAAATTCCATATAGAATGCAATGTAAAGCATACAAATGATGATGCGATAAAGCGAGTAAATAGATAAACACCCAATAGACATGAAAATAAAATCTAGGATTAACTCCTAGACGAACCAGCAATAGGTCAACTGTCCCCAGTGGAGTCGCCAGCTGAAACCACCCGGCTGAACTTTCGACTGATAGGGGTATATCAATGGAGTCGCCATCGAACGTCTTTTATCTCGCGAAGAAGAAAGGAAAACATCGAGTAAACCTAAAGGGGAGAAATCGCGGTCCTACGACCGAGAAATCGAGAGAATGTAGGTAAGGGAGTTAGTTACGCAAGGGGAAGGGATTAGCATCCCACACGCCTGTAGTACTCTACGGTATCCACTTCTATTTTCTAGCTAAGGAGTGTGTTATATCAATCTATACTAAAACGCTACAATGCATGCAAAAGAAAAGGAAAATAAAGAAACCACGGGGAAAAGAAGGAAATATTTACAAGTTGTGCTCGAGGAGCCCGTGACAAGATGACTACGTATTCCCATGCAAGGGAAAGTCAAAGTGTCGTAGTTCGACTCACTTGTTTTGGTGGGTTTTGTGTTTTTTACTTGTGAAAAAGGTTTTAAGCACAAAATAAAATGTGCCCGTAGGTGAAAAAAGTTTGTCTTGGTTGATTGCTTTTACCTTGAAAAAGTAGTTCAAACCATTATTAAATGTTTTTGTTTTCAAAAGAAAAATAAAGCAAGTTTTAGTTTTAATTACATGCAAGGATGCAAAAAGAGAGCTAGCAAAACAAAAGGGAGACTAACTAGTACTAGCCCTAATGTTGTCATGCAAAGATTGGACCTATGGTTGAGGATGTAAGGATTCTACCTATGTCAACATGCAAAGGATGTAAATCCTAATGTATAGGCTCGAGAGCTATCCTAACCGAGCAGTCGTAACAGAAAGTTATCATATACCCGTCTTGGTTATAGAACCAAGGGATGCAAGGGGTGAAGCAAACAAGTGCTTTGGCAGAAGCACACAAGCAATGCAATGGACAAATGTCAAACAATTGCAGGCAGCCTACGGAGAAAATGATGCAAGTTCGCGGTGAATGCAAACCCTAGGAATGAGTAGAGAGTCAGGATAGGGAACTCGGCCAGTTTTGTTGTCTACTCGGTAAGAATAGTAACACGATTCGCATGCACCATACAAGACACATACTAGAAGCTGCGGGGACATTGCGACCCTACGCTTGCCCATATATCAATGACTCGATAGCGAGAAATATAAAAAGCGGACTTTGCTTGGTGGTGCCCGCGTCGGGTGTCCTAACCACTTCGACCTATGCAAGAACAATTGTTAACACACAATGAAAACACCTCCCAATGCATGGATAAGGACTTTAAATAAACCAAAGACAATTAGCAAATAGAAGCGCTAAAGGTCTTTAAATAAACGAGGGGTTCCGAACATGCTCCAACTACGGAAGCCTCATCATTCATCTCTATTCCTACTTCTCATGGCAAAGAAAGTCGTAAGCCCTACTTCTCATGCTATCTAGGAAAGCTGTAAAGAATGCGATAAATGGTGTAGAAACTACCAAAAATATAAAATTCAAGAGAATCTTTGAGCTAAAGAAATACTGGAAAACTTCAAGTCTGTGACCACGCAAAATAAGAGTAAACCGGTGAGAGGAGCTCAAGGTATCAAAAACAAGCGAATACATGTTCATACGCATCGATGTAATAACACCTGCAAGAGAAGAGATCCCAACAAGCAGACAATAGAGTAATGCGGCGTATGCGCTAGAGTAGAGAACATGTATACACATTCCGCTCAAGATACACACAAGAAGGGAGTTAGACCCGAAAAACAGATAATAGAATGTATACGCATGGGTATACAAATGCAAAACACATGCAAAAGTGAGTTAGACCCAAAAAGCAAGCAAAGGAATGTATATATGGGTATACAAACGTAAAACATCGTAGTATTGTGTCATATGTATTTACGACACAAGCTCCTGCATCAAATACATCTTGAAACAATGTCTAGGAATGTTAGAACACATGCTGTTTGCATTTGGAACTAAGAAAGAAAAGAAAATTCAGTTCAAGGCCGTACTAAGCCTGGTATCTAGCTAAGCGCCCAAATAGAACATTTGGCTAAGCCTCGCTCTTGGTGGCGCTAATTGTAACACCCCAACTAAATACCCCGAATATATTAATTAAATTAATATCTAGATCATCTTTAATCAGAGTTAACACGGCAAATGCGGGATGTCACAATTAATAGATAAAATAAAACTTCATTCAAAAAGTAGCCATGCTACACTGAGGATCAACATTTTTAAATAATTCAATCAAGTTAAGACCATGTCTTACACAGCGGAAAATATCATAACCAAAAACGGAATAATCCAATCATTATTATTCCCAACAAGGTTCTAAATAAATAATAAACCAATGTCTAATTCCTCATCTAACGTTCCCAGTGTTACAATCTAATCGAGCATGACAACGACCGCAGCGGACTAATACGATAAGCTCTAGAGCCATCTTCACCGACTCCTCAGCTGCTAACTTTAATCTGAAATGGTAAATTAAGGGTGAGACTTCTCATAATTAAAGCATATTATAAGTCTTTCAATCAATAATATATCACAATGCATACTATTCCACCCATTTAGCATAATTTCGATTCACACACACAACCACATTCATCATACATATTCATAACAATCAAAGAAGAGTAACAACGGAATGCATCCTAACATGTTACCACTTCATACAAATACAATACAAACTCAATGTATGCGGTACCGACGTGACCAAGTCACCCAACACGATCCATCCTCAACCGGATACAGTTCCATCGATTCGTCCATAACCACCGGACACGAATCCAACCTAACCACCCATCCTCACTCGGGTATCGGTTGCTCGGCAATCCAAGTCAAATTCCGCACAATGGGAATTAACTTCACCAAACAATGCAAATGCACGCACATCACTAGCTTGCAACATCAATCGTCTATGTATACATTCATTTAACATAAGCGAATCACAACAATCAACATGATATATCAACCAATCATGCATACATCTAACGTCGGCAAAACATGCAACCCAATCAACATGATATATCAACCAATCATGCATACATCTAACATCAGCATAAACATGCTATTACATCTACATTACCGTGTCCTCATCACCAAGGTTCCTCTACATACATCATTATGTGTCGGTTAATAATCATCATTAATCGAAATTCGCCCCTTTCCAAAATAATTTCAAGTTTTCCAAAATATTTTATTTCATAAGGTAGAGCATTAAATTTAGGAAATAACGTCAAAGGCTCAAAACGGACTTACGGTTTGAAAGTTATGAATTATTGAAGTTTTAAAAATTTAAAAAAATAAGCGAGCGCGGTTCCTACATATCGAACGGTTCTGCCAGTTCAAAACTTCCTCGGAAAAATGTACGAACCCGGTTCCTATCGAGAACCGGTTCACGAGTACATTTTCAGGTTTAAATTTTTCAAAGGAAACCGGTTCCTACCCATACGAGAACCGGTTGCCACGTGTTAAAATGTCATTTTACGCACTTTTGACATTCTTTCATTCTCAATCCAACCTAAACTTGTCCATACGAATCCCAACATGGAAAACACTAAACCACATCCTATTGGCATCATTATCACATCAAACAACATAATTCCATCCTTTCCTTTCATCTACTGACACTCTAATTATTTCCAATACATAATCTGACACAATCAGACACAAACTGACACAATCTGACACAATTAAGTATACATCCATGAAAACCTAGAAATTCCCAAACTAAGGTTTTCTAACATGCGATGATCTATATTACCAAAATCAAAACCTATAATACGAAGTAATCAATCGAAATCACCCCTTACCTTGTGAGTTCTTCGATTTCTGACACTTCTAGGTTTTCTTCCTTCTTTTCTCCTCTTCTCACTTCACGTATCTTGTTTTCTCCAAAAATGATCATTTTTTCCTCCTTTCCATATTAAATTCCTTTTATTCCTTTTTAACATAATTAAAATAAATCAATTAATGTGAGTAGAGTCTTTTACTCCTCACACCCCACTTTACCCAACATACATCCAATAATTCCATATTTAATCTCAATAATTCAATAAATTAAATAAATTATGTCCTCAATTAATTTAATAATTAAAGATCATAATTATTTAATTACCGAATTATTTTGAGGTGTCACAACTCCCCCCAACTTAAAAGAGTTTTCGTCCTCGAAAACATACCTCAGACGAATAGTTCGGGATACGAGTCCTTCATCTGACTCTCCAGTTCCCAAGTGACATTTCCATCAGCTGGTCCTCCCCAAGCCACTCT
The DNA here is from genome assembly GCA_021764765.1 of Vicia sativa. NCBI lineage: Eukaryota > Viridiplantae > Streptophyta > Magnoliopsida > Fabales > Fabaceae > Vicia > Vicia sativa. Next base: position 43,460,250 of record CM038796.1, on the reverse strand, counting down.
CACCAATGCAATCTCTTTGCCTCGCAACTGTTTCAACTTCCGATCCTCAACTCTCACAGGTATCGCTTCCACAGTCAAATTTTCTCGTACCTGTATATCATCTACCCGAATCTCATGAGACGGATCAACAATGTACTTCCTCAGTTGAGATACATGAAAAACATCATGCAGATTCGCAAGTGATGGCGGCAAGGCAATCTGATATGCAACCTTCCCAACTCTCTTGGTAATCTGAAAAGGACCAATAAATCGCGGAGTCAACTTCTTTGACTTCAAAGCTCGACCAATACCAGTCATCGGAGTAACTCGCATAAACACATGCTCTCCTTCACTGAACTCAAGGTATTTCATCCTCTTATCATGGTAACTTTTCTGACGACTCTGAGAAGTACTCATCTTCTCCTGAATCATCTTAATCTTTTCCGAAGTTTGTTGAACAATTTTTGGTCCAATCACAGCACTCTCTCCAGTTTCATACCAACACAATGGTGTCCGACACCTCCTACCATACAATGCCTCAAACGGAGCCATACCAATACTCGAGTGAAAGCTATTGTTGTAGGTAAACTCAATCAATGGTAGATAGCTATCCCAAGCTCCACCCTTCTCTAACACACAAGCCCTCAGCAAATCTTCCAACGACTGGATCGTTCTTTCCGTCTGACCATCTGTCTGTGGATGATAAGCGGAACTTAAACGCAACTTGGTACCCAAGGCTTCTTGCAATCCCGTCCAGAACTTAGATGTAAACCTCGGATCTCGATCCGACACAATACTAGAAGGTATACCGTGCAAACTCACAACCTTCTCGACATACAATTCTGCCAACCTTTCCATCGGATAATCCATTCTTATCGGAATGAAATGAGCAGATTTTGTCAACCTATCCACAATAACCCAGATAGAATCACAATTCTTAGCTGTCCTCGGTAAACCCGACACAAAATCCATTGAGATTCCATCCCACTTCCATTCTGGAACAAATAACGGCTCCATCAATCCTGACGGTTTCTGATGCTCGATTTTCGACTTCTGACAAACCAAACAAGCATACACAAACTCAGCAATTTCCTTTTTCATTCCCGGCCACCAAAACAACTTTTTCAAATCATGGTACATTTTAGTAGCACTGGGATGAATACTCAACCCGCTATGATGCCCTTCCTCTAAAATGCTCTTCCTGATCGCAGCAACATCCGGAACACACACCCGATCACCAAATCTCATAACACCATTCTCGTCAATTCGGAACACGCCTCCTTGACCTTGGTTGATCAATGTCAACTTATCAACTAAACCAACATCGATTTCATCCATTTCTAATCTCTTTCAAAATACCACTAGTCGGTTCAACATACCCGTTTCACACTATTCGGAGTAGTTTCATAAACCAAACATAGATCTCTGAACTGCTCAACCAAATCTAACTCACGGACCATCAACATCGACATATGCAAGGATTTCCTACTCAAAGCATCTGCAACCATGTTTGCTTTACCAGGATGGTAATTCAAACCGAAATCGTAATCCTTTAAGAATTCTAACCATCTCTCTGCCTCATGTTCAACTCTTTCTGATCAAAAGATACTTCAGACTCTTATGATCACTGAATACCTCAAACCGAGAACCATATAAATAATGTCTCCACAACTTCAAAACAAATACGACAGCTGCCAACTCCAAATCATGAGTCGGATAGTGTCATACCCCAAAATTTGCCCTCCATCTACTCAAGAGATTTCATACATCCCTACTCAAGGATTCCTCAAGAGTTGATCAGACAAATTCTCTCCTAGACAATCAACCCAAACTAGGGTTTGGTATCTCTCAAGTCAAGATGAACTTCCAACATCTCCAATGGTCTTCATGCCTCCTCATATGCTTCAAAGATTCTCCATGTCAAGTTTCAAGCTTCACAGATCAAGTTTCCTCGAGCAATTGCTCGGATGGTTGAAAATCGGTTGTATGGACAAAAGTCAATTGTGGTCAACATACAGTCAAACTTCATAATTTTTGGTCAACATCCTCATTTTGAAGTTATATTCATCATTTGATCAAGGGTTGATCATGATTCATCAAGAAAACTCAAGATTTGCTCAAAGTCAAACTTTCTAAATTAGGGTTTATAGGTGAAAAGTCAACGAGAACTTTGATGATCATAACTTTCTCATACTTTCTCAGAAAGTTTCCCACCAAAGCTCATTTTGAAAATTCAATTCTCTACAACTTCATGTCTCACAAGAATGTCCAAAAATGCTTCATTTGAGAGGTATAGCTCAAAACATTACAGGTCATTTTCAAAGTCAACAAAAAGTCAACTTTTTTGTTTTGAAGATATATTGAGCATGGTAACTCAATTGAGATGAGACCAAAAGGGTTGGTTAGAGGACTCTTAGAGCTTTCTAAAAGTCAAAGAACACTCAAAAATGTGGAAAGTTGAGCAAGATACACCATTCACAAGTTGTGCAATTTTGGAAGAATGCAAAAGAGATACTTCAAAAAAATCAAAAACTTTGCAAATGGGCCTACTTTTCTTCATCCAAACTTATTCCTCATACAATTAGGAATGTCCAAGCCCAATGCCACGAATTTTGATTTATTTTTCTATTTAATTTGTAATTTATTCATTTAAATGCAAATTAAATTTAAAAATAAAGCATAAAATCAAAGTTAATTGCAAAGATTGATTTTATTCTTTCCTTGAGACTCAAGTAACCCACAAATGCCAGCAATTTTCGAAAATTGATCAATTTGGCAAGATTGGATTGAGAATTAATCAAATTTTGAAAATTTGATTTTGTACAAAATCAAATTTGATTTTCATTGAATGTTGATTGATTCTTACCAAAACAATGCCAAATCCTTCCATATAAATACATGATGCATACCACCGAATTAGGGTAGAAAATTTGGCTCAAGAACCCTTGTTGCAACTCAAAAAACCGTGGTACAAAGCAATTTGCAACCCTAGTTCCGTATTTTCAATCGATTCTAAGGTGTCCATCACATTCCTTGATACCTCTTGAGTCGATCCGGACCCTCACATTGCTCAAAACCATCCGAATCAAGGAATCACGAATCGGTTTGTTCATACTTTTTCAAAATCGTGTTTCATTATTCATGCATTATTAAGTTTTGATGTTTGTTTCATGCTTAGAACAAAGTTTGCAAGCGATCAGGCGGTTAATTGCATTTCCATGGCACGGCGTATGCCATAACTAGGGTTCCTGAGCTCGATTTAGGGCTTGGCTTATTAGGAAAAATTGGACCACGGACTAGTACCAATGCATTCGGAATGATGTCTGGAGTCGAACCATGGTCTTAGAATTTATTTATATTATGTGTGCTTGATTTTTGAATTAGCCAGGGTTGTAGCGTCGAACAATGGCCGACGCTGAGCTTTTAAAAATTCAAAACGAGGAAGACGAAGCTTGGCGCGTGATCTGGAGCATCAGGGGACGACGCGTGTTTGTAATCCGTTCGCTCCAGTTTCCAAACAGTGATGCGTGCTAGCTCAGATGGCAAAGGCGTGGGGGTATGAGAACAAGGTCACCAGTTCGATCCCTGGCCATGACACTTATTTTTACAAGTTTGCAAAACCTCATATTTTCTTATTTTTCTATTTTATATCATTTAATATTTTCATGCTATTTTAATTTCTTTTCACATTTTTATTTATGCATTTAAAAATCATCAAAAATATTTTTTCCTTTTGCATTTATTTTCAGAAAATCTTTATTTAATTTATAAAATTAAAAAATACAATTTTGCATGCATATTTATTTTTATTTGTAATTTTGTATTTAAATCATTGTAAATTCATTTTAAATTGTTAAATTACACCCAAAAAATCCCAAAAAATTATTTTAGCATGTTTACATTATTTCCAGCATGTCATATTTTTTCCAATTTAAAATTTGCATTTTTTCTAACCTTTTCTCTTATTTCGATTTCATCATATTTTCCGATTTCTCGTTTGCTTCACAGGTTGTTCCGATTCAGACGATTTTTCCTTTATCATTCTATTTTTCCAATAATGTAACTGTTCATGGGATGTAATAGTTTAATTTAGGACTTTATTTTCCGCATTTTAAATTATGTATCTCGCCCAAGCCATGTAATAAGTAGGTTTACTTTCTCGTTTTTATTCCGCATTTTACTTTTCGCACCTTATCAATTGCTAGTAACTAGGCGTGTATGGCAAGATTAAAATTGAACATAGCCCACTAATCTTCAAGATAACATATTCTGAATTCAACACACTTCTTTCACACACGCACCCCTTAGGGTAATTCTCTCGTTGCCTTTGCGAATTCAAAATGGTCATGTCCCTCGAGCGTGGGGTATTCTAGCACCGTTGCCTTCCAAACAAATCATCATAGTCCCTTCGATACAAAGATCATAAGACCCACGATGTCGCTTCCGAATCGTGATCTTGACCCTCGATTGTCGCCTCACGAAAAATGATAGTCCCTTGAATGTGCTAGGATACTTCCTACAAGTTGCCTTCAACGAATGGAGCTACCTACTAACTAATGGTAAGGCTAGCGCTATTCTAAAGGAACGTAGAAGTACGAAAACGACCAAATTCTGAGTGGGTAATAAGTCTCCTAGTTGCTCGCTCTACCAGATGCTTTTCACACCACACACTCTTTTCAAAACTCAAATTCTTTTCAAAACAAAACATTTCCGAACACTTTGTATACACTCTACATGAGTCATTACAAAGTCAAAGCGAAATGCGATCTTTCAAAATATTTTTGTCAAACACACAGAAAGCAATTTTAAAAAGTGATCTAGAGCAACTAAGAGCCCGTAGATAACTACGGATGGAAAGGGGTGCTAATACCTTCCCTTTTCATAACCATTCTCCCGAACTCAGAATCTAACGAAGGTCTTTTTGTTACTTTTACCTTCCCTTAATTGGATAAAATAAAAGTCGGTGGCGACTCTTGCTATCCGCACATTTGGATACAAAATCCTACAAAGTCGGTTCACCGTATTACGAGATAGTTCCTTTCATGCACTTTCGGTTGTCGCGAGCATAAGCCACAACACCTTATCTTGCATCAACACACCACCTAATCCCATTAATGATGCGTCACAATACACCATAAAAGACTTAGTCGGATCGCAAAATCAAGATCGGAGCACTTGTCAACCTCCTCTTGACTCTTGAAATCCTTCCTCATTCAACATCCCAAACAAATATCGACCCTTCCTTGCCAACTTAGTCAATGGCAACGCTAATTTGGAAAATCCTTCAATAAACTTCGGTAATAACACGCAAGACACCGCCTCTACCTTCGTAAGATCACAGCAATTCCATTCTTGGAAATTACATGACCAAGAAAACTCACCTCCTCTAACGAATTCACACTTGGACAACTTATAAAAGTTTCTTTTCCTTCAACAATTCCAACACAACTCGAGATGTTCGCATGCTCCTCATCGCTTCGAATAAATCGAGAATGTCATCAATGAACACTACTAACAACTTGTCAAGATATGGATGAAATATCTGCCATATACTCCATGAAAACACGGGTGCATTAGTAACTCAAAACGGCATAACGGAATATTCATAATGCCCATACCTCGTTCTAAATGCAATTTTGAATATCCTCGACTTCACACGAATCGATGATATCCGATCTCGATCAATCTTACTAAACACACACGCTCCAGTGATCCATCAAATCATCAATCCTCGGCAAAGGATACCGATTCTTGATTGTAACTTTATTCAATTATCGGTAGTCAACACATAACCTCATTGAACCTTCCTTCTTCTTAACCAATAACAGGAGCACCCGAAACACTTTCGGACGAATAAACTTCTTCTCCAGCAATTCTTCCAACTACTTCTTGATTCGGCTAATGGATGTCGACATGCGATAAGGCGCCATCGACACGGACTAGTTCGGGAATCAAATCTATAGTAAATTCTACCTCTCTCTCAGGTGGCAATTCACTAACGTCTTCCGGAAACACCTCTGGAAATTCATTCACCACTGGCAATCCATCACTCTTTGCCTTTCCCTTCGCTTCTATCGCGGAATACAACATAAACACCACTGCACCATCTTTCACAGCTAGGTTCATCTGCTTTACTGACATAATCTCACTTTCGACCTTAACCTCTTCAGGGAAAATGACCGTCTTCTCAAAATAGTTGATATGAACCTGGTTGAATTCCAACCAGTTCATTCCAAGGATGATATCAAGTTGTTCTAGCGGTAGGCACACTAAATCCATACCGAAACCCTATCAAAAATCACAGGGACAATTCCTACAAACATACAAGTAGTCACTGAACCCGACGCGAAGTATCAATAACCATACTTCCATCCATATTAGAAATTTCCAAATTCAATCTCTTAGCACAATCTAACGCAATAAAAAATCGTAGCTCGGTATCAATAATCGCAATCAAGGTATGCCATTAATAAAACATGTACCTTTAATCGGCCGATCATCGGTTTAGTTTCGATCCGACAATGCAAACACTTTACCACCAACTTTCTCTTTCTTGGGTTTTGTGCGAGGACGAGTATGACCCTCTTCACCAGGTTGTAGCAAGTCACCATCTTCACTCTGCGGTCATTGGCCACATGGCGAACTTTCCACACAAACACTTCTTGTCATTGCTCTTACAGTCCACCATGCGATGTCTGTCACCACACTTGTAGCATTAGCGGAAGAACTAGAATCTCCTCCACGGACTTCTTCCAACCTTTGGATCTCGATTATTCCTATCATAAGGCTTACCACGATCCATACATTGCTTACCTTTCACATCAACATACCCTCGAGCATTCGACTTAGTGTTAGCAAGATCCTCCTCAAGAATTCTACTACAATCAACGGATCGGAAAATCTTGGATACGTGATACGAATACCTGCTTAATCTCATCACGAAGACCATTTTCAAACTTGATACATTTGGAAAATTCTCCATCTGCATTGTTGGGGTAATGAGCATAATACTTCGCTAACTCAGCAAACTTCGAAGCATACTCACTGACAGTCTTGTTACCCTGCTTGAGCTCCAAAAACTCAATCTCTTTCTTACCTCGATGTCCTCGGAAAAAATACCTCCTCGGAAAAGCCCTCCCGAACCTACCCAAGTCGGTGCAACACCATCTTCTTCGAGTTCGGTTACGGTAGCAACCCACGGTCATCGGCTTCCTCGGCTAACATGAGTTCCATATCTCACCTTGACCCCTCTGCACAGTCAATCACTCTGAAGATCCTCTCGATCTCCTTCAACCACTTCTGAGCACCTTCGGGATCATGCGTGCCCTTGAACAATGGAGGATTATTCCTGCGAAACTTCCCGATTGTGCATCGGCTGTCCATGACTCCTGCTGGTTCCCTCGGAGCACTCCAGCCAACATTCCCAAAGCCTCAGCAATAGCATCATCATTCCTTCCGTTACCTCTTCCGGCCATTGTTTTGTAACATAACAAAACAATCTACATCAGCACACAAGTATCGACAGTGTCACTTCACACTAGTCGCATACTAAAGGGATAACGACACAGGACAAGACCGACTATGCTCTGATACCACTATTGTAACACCCCAACTAAATACCCCGAATATATTAATTAAATTAATATCTAGATCATCTTTAATCAGAGTTAACACGGCAAATGCGGGATGTCACAATTAATAGATAAAATAAAACTTCATTCAAACAGTAGCCATGCTACACTGAGGATCAACATTTTTAAATAATTCAGTCAAGTTAAGACCATGTCTTACACAGCGGAAAATATCATAACCAAAAACGGAATAATCCAATCATTATTATTCCCAACAAGGTTCTAAATAAATAATAAACCAATGTCTAATTCCTCATCTAACGTTCCCCAGTGTTACAATCTAATCAGAGCATGACACGACACACGGACTAATCGATAAGCTCTAGAGCCATCTTCACCGACTCCTCAATGCTAACTTTAATCGAAATGGTAAAGTAAGGGTGAGACTTCTCATAATTAAAGCATATTATAAGTCTTTCAATCAATAATATATCACAATGCATACTATTCCACCCATTTAGCATAATTTCAAATTCACACACACACAACCACATTCATCATACATATTCATAACAATCAAAGAAGAGTAACACTGGAATGCATCCTAACATGCCACCCATTTCATACAATCATGAGACTCAATGTATGCGATGCGGACACGTGACCAAGTCACGACAGCGATCCATCCTCAACGGATACGGTTCCATCGATTCGTCCATAACCACCCGGACACGAATCCACCTAACCACCCATCCTCACTCGGGTATCGGTTATCGGCAATCCAAGTCAAATTCCGCACAATGGGAATTAACTTCACCAAACAATGCAAATGCCGCACATCACTAATGCAACATCAATCGATCTATGTATACATTCATTTAACATAAATCACAACAATCAACATGATATATCAACCAATCATGCATACATCTAACGTCGGTATAAACATACCCAATCAACATGATATATCAACCAATCATGCATACATCTAACATCAGCATAAACATGCTATTACATCTACACATTACCAGTGTCCTCATCACCAAGGTTCCTCTACTACACATACATCATTATTATGTGTCAGTTAATAATCATTTAATTCGAAATTCGACCCCTTTCCAAAATAATTTCAAGTTTTCCAAAATATTTTTATTTCATAAGGTAGAGCATTAAATTTAGGAAATAACTTCAAAGCAGCTCAAAAGCGGACTTACGGTTTGAAAGTTATGAATTTTGAAGTTTTAAAAAAATTTTTAAAAAAGCGAAACCGGTTCCATATACAGGAACCGGTTCTGCAGGTTCAAAAACTCGCCTCTGGAAAAATGTATGGGAACGGTTCCTACCCATACGGGAACCGGTTCCAGTACATTTTCAGGTTTTTACAATTTTTCAAAGGAAACTCGGTTCCTACCTGAGGAACGGTTCACGTGTTAAAATGTCATTTTCGCACTTTTGACATTCTTTCATTCTCAATCCAACAAACTTGTCCATCTGAATCCCATGGAAAACACTAAACCACATCCTATTGGCATCATTATCATCAAACAACATAATTCCATCCTTTCCTTTCATCTCTTGACACTCTAATTATTTCCAATACATAATCGACACAATCAGACACAAAGCCCGACCTGTCGACACAATTAAGTATACATCCATGAAAACCTAGAAATTCCCAAACTAAGGTTTTCTAACATGCAATAATGATCTATATTACCAAAATAAAACCTATAATAAAGTAATCAATCAAAATCACCCTTACCTTGAGTTCTTAGATTTCGACACTTCTAGGTTTTCTTCCTTCTTTTCTCCTCTTCTCACTTCACGTATCTTGTTTTCTCAAAAATGATCCTTTTTCCTCTTTTGTATTGAAAACAACGGGTGGTAGACAATACTCATATATGCAAATTTATCCATCATTTATTAAATACAAGAATTGAATCAATAATACTCATTATATACAAAATTATGCATAGGCTTTTATTGGAATGCAAGATTGAATCAACAATCCTAATGCTCATGTATCAAAAAATCAATGTATGAACATGTTAAAGTGCAAGTTGAATCAACAATTCTAATGCTCATTATATGCAAGGTTAATATGTTTATGTTAGAGACACAAGTTGTGTCAACAACCCTAATGTTCATATGTCAAGAATCAATGCAAGCAAATCATGCCACAAAGTAATGCAAGATCATGTCAATTTTAATTTGTACATTAACGCAAACACTTGAGATGCATATGCATGGACTATATAAAATGCATAATGTACCTAATGATCAAGATGCCTTTGAATCTACATGTCGACACACTTTCGAATGCACATTATTCCTTAAATCATCACGAATCAATGCAATTCAATCAAACTAAATTCTTTCTAAAGCAAGAGCATGTAATAGAGATGTAAGAGGCACAAATTTGTGGCCTAGATGCAAGGAAAATGCAAATGCACAAGTGTATGTGTGTATGTACAAAAATCTTCACACCGACACAACTAACATTGCAAAAATCAATCCAATTCAACAAATTCAAAGATGAATATTCAATAATCGAAATCCACATGGAATTTGCATGCAATGACAGGATTCAATTTCAACTTAAAATAAGTGCTTAATTGAACTAAACACTTACTTGAACTAAACACTTACTTGAACTCAAAGTTTGAATCAAAATAAAGAGGAATTCCTTGTGCTATTCACAGAAAATACCAAATCAACGTTGAATTGATGATAATTCCTGAAATCAAGCTTGAATTCTTGAAGAAAACTTGGAATCTTCAATGGAGAATTGAAGAAGATGAAGAAGAATTGCTTAATTCTTGAAATTGTAGAAAATCAAGAGGAATTGGCTCCTTCTAAGTCGATTCGAGACAAATAAGGAGAGAGAGCATGATCCTATGAAGAAAGCTTCAATGATAAAGCAATCGCGGTACGCTTAGCGTGGTGAGGAGAGCTTAGCGCGGTCTGCGGTGGTGACAGTTGTCAGAAGGAGGTCCAGTTACGGCCTACGGTGGTTGCTTGGAGGGAAAGTTGAAATTTGATTTTGTTCTTGAGTTTTATTTGGTTTTGTGAGAGAATTAGGGATGAGCAGTCAAAGCGATATGAATTTTTGAAGTTTCAGCCACGGTTTTAGACTCTTGACACATGCATAATTTTATTTGCTCTTTGGAGAAAATGCCTCGAGCAGTGTCTTCGATCAAAATTTGCAAATGAGTATTTACAGAAAATCAAAGCTAACAAAATTTGTGAACTTTTGGCACTTGTCCCACCTTGTTTTGATAAAAATAGAACGAGATATGATTTTTCGAACTTCGTATCGGATGAAAATTACTCGGTTCGGCTCAAAATCAACTCAAAGAATAAAATTCTAGTACTTGATTGGTGAGGAATTAGCTCTTGAGTTTCAAATGAAAATTGTATAGGGCTTGATACAGAAATTTTAGAAATTGGTCCCATTCAGTTTAAGTTTCCAACTAAGAGATATGGACTATTTAGTGGGAAGAACATGCGGTTTAGCACTAAAATTACATTTAATCCGTTGGAGAAATCAATTTCTTAGGGAACTTCCTCACACAATTTGCTTCCGGCTTTGAAATGAAAGTTGTAGATAATAGTGAGGGAACTTTCTGGTAAAAATTATCAAAAAATACCCAACGAGCTGAGAGATACACCTTCTGGAGTACCCAAAACGCGCCGAAACCCAAAATTCACTTTATTGAGAAATAAGCGAATAAATTCTTTTTGTTTGATGAGACGGCCTCCAATCTGAATAGATAAACGGAGAAAAAATGATGTGACTCGAGCTTACGGAACCACATCGAAATAGCTTCCTGACCAGAAATTCTTTGCAAATAGCATACGAACAGAAACATCGATTCTTGGCTCAAAATGATCGAGATAGCAAAAGCGTTGTTTCTTTTACCATTTGGGATACCTTGAACTGGTAACCCCATGATCAATGCTATGTATCGACTACATGTATGTTTATATAATCGAATTATAAGCGAAAATAAGGGAAAGAAGAGGGTAAAGTTTGGGGTACAACATGCAACCCAGTTCCTACATATCCACATAATGCAATGAAGAAACCATAACTTTGTAGTTCTTCTCAAAATGTTGATTTGGTAGTTGTTTTATATAGACTATTCTAAGTTCACTTTCTAGCAATAAGGTGTTTACCGCTCGACCTTTAGAGACTCATGCATTACTGTTTGCGGTAGAGCAGAATTAACATGGCCTTTTGAAAAGGTTTTAAAGAAGGCCCTAAGGCAAAAGGTTTGAATTTATTGGAGTGTTTTATTGAGGATAATAGTAAATGATCCCCAATGCGGGGCATAGCTATTTCTCTATATTTATTTGTGAAAAGGTTTGTGACTTGAATTATACTAAATTCTATGAATGAAAGAAAGAACAAGGTTAAAAGTTCACTACCTCATTCTTCCTTCATTACTTAAGGCTCAATGACGTATGATTCACATATTTATTTGTTACGTGTTTTATTATTTTTTTTATAAAAGAAGAGTTTTATTCTTAAGAGAATGAAATGTGAAAGAAAGAATAAAATAATCTAAGGAGAATCTTGGTCCTATTTATTGTCATGCAAAGATGAACTTAAAGTTAAGATATAAATTGACTCTCTATCCTAAAGCTGTCATGGATAAATGGCCCTAAGGTAAGGAAAAAAATGGATAACCTAATGATTTTGTCATTCTTGGACTCAAACCTAATGTCTATCTTATTTATATCATAATAAAAGATTAAGTTTAACTAAGAAGACCTAAGGGAACATGTGAACACACAAAATAAGCATATAAATAACAAGATCAAAGTGTAAAGAGAAACTATCAAAATAGGACTCAAGTCAAGTCACAACTCAAGAATTTGGTAATACTCAAGTAAAGGAAAAGACTTAGGTAAAGGAAGAGACTCAAAATCATGTCATAACTCAAACATCTATAAGACTCGAGCAAGGAGAAATACATGTCATGTTATAAGTCAAGATCCAATCATGGAAGAAAATATGTGTCAAGTCAAATATTATTCAAAAGAAGGAACATAAACATGAAATATGTAAACATACATTAAGCCTAAACACTTCAAGTATCAATCAAAGTAACATCAAAACATGTGACCAAGGCATGACATAAGGAAACATCTAAAAAATAAGCAATACTAGTCCCTAAGGAAATTACAGCCACATGTCATAAGGAATCACATTTTAAACCCTTGAAGTTAACAAAAGAAAGTATCAAAAGTGCTCAATAATTAATCAAGGCTATCCATTCAAGGCATTTAGAAATGATTCATCTTAGTAACAAGTCCTCAAAATAAAGAGTCTCAAGTAACCTTCAAATTGAAATCATAATCATGCATTAAGTTTATTTACTAAAGCATACTCCAAGAGGAAGAAAACAAACTTAAGTTGAACACCTAATTCAAATAATCAAACAAAATTTCAAAGATTAAAGGTAACAACCGGATATCATGACAACGTTTCAAGATTAACTCAAAGGTTTTATGGCCTCATGTAAATGTTCAAATTAAGAAGAAAGATTTACCAATCAGCACAAAGTTTTAATTATTAAGGTGAAACCATAATCATGCTTCAAGATACACTTCTTAAAGCATACTTAAAACTTAAAATAATAGTATCAAAACATGGCAAAAGATATTCATTAAAACACAAGTTCAAGCCCTAGGGTTCATGCTTCTAAGGATTATGCATTATGTTTTCAAGACCAAGACAATTAATAAGTGAACAAGAATTCAAGTATTCAAACATATTATCATGTACTCAAGCACTAATATCTCATCAAAACTCAATAAAATAGAGGTCTCGAAGCAATAAGGCAAAGCATCATGACATGGAAGCCCCATGACCAAGATTCAATCTAAAGAGAGCTCAAAGCATGAGGAAGTTTCAAAGAAACATGACCACAAACTATGTCAACATTTTAGGCAATCATAAACAATTAAACCTACAAATTATTTCATCTAAAGAATGGTAGATTGAGAAACGCGAGCATGGTGTAACACGGTGGGAGATCTGACTTGTTTGTTTTGCTTTTTATCACAAATGTCGCGGATAGAAAGAGTCGCCACCGACTTTTATTTTACCCAATAAAGGGAAGGTGAAAAGAGCAGGAAAAGAACAGCTAGATTCGAGTACGGGAAGAAATTATGAAAAGGAAGGTATTAGCACCCTTTCCATCCGTAGTTATACTGGGCTCTTAGTTTCTTAGCTCACTTTTGAAAAATTGCTTTACGTGTTTGTGTAGTTTGAAAAGTGTTTGAAAAGATATTTCGCTTTGACTGTAATGATTCTCGTTGGAATGTATCAAGTGTTCGGAAATGTTTGTTTTGGAAAGATGTTTGACTTTGTAATGATTCTCATTGGAATGTATACAAAGCGTTTGAAAAGTTTTTAAAAGTGTGAGGTGTGAAAAGTATTTTGATTGAGAAAGCAACTAGGAGTCTATTACCTACTCGAATGGTCGTTGCCATGTTACTTTCCTTCTCCTTTAGAATAAGGTTATCCATACCATTAGTTGGTGGTAAACTTCATTCGTTTAGATGTGAAGAGACAATAGAAGGGTCATCGTATGGTCATAGAAGGAAACATGTAAGGATACCTTAGCAATTCGTAGGGACGATCATCACTTTTCGTGAGGCAAAAATCGAGGGCGAGATCATATATTCGTAGGCAATATCGAGGGCCATCGAGGATTATGATCTTTGTATCGAAGGGACTATGATGATGTTATTCGTAGGCATCTTTGCTAATGGTATCCCTACGTTCGAGGGGCATCACCATGTTATTCGTAAAGACAACAAGAGAGGATACCCTAAGGGGTGTGGAAGTGTGAAGAGTGTGTTATATTCAGATATATTATCTTGAGATTAGAAGTGATCTAGGGTTGATTTTAGTCTTGTCATGCAAACCCTAGTTACTAGCAGTTAGATATATGTACAGGAAAAGTAAAGTGCGGAATGTAAAAGTGCGGAAAGTAAATCCTACGCTATTACATGGCTTTGGGCCAAATACATAATAGGAGTGCGAAAAGTAAAGGCAAAAATGTAAATCTACGCTATTACAGAATAAAAACTTTGCGACCTATACATCTTTTCTAGAATTGCAAATGCAAAATAATCAGAATAATAAGAAAAAATGTTAGTGGAAAATAGATCTTCATGTTAGAAAAATGTTTTTAGGGTTAGTAAACCTTATTATATAAAGAAAATACTTTTTGGAATTTTTGTGAATTAATTTTTATATAGAAAGATAATTAAAAGCTAATTTAATGGTTACTTAACAATTAATTAAAATAAAATAAAAATAAAATATTTTTTATGTTACAAAAATTAAATACGTATTTTTTTGACCTAAATGCAAAAAGAAAATATTTTTTGTGATTTTTGTAGTATTTTAAAAAAATATTTGAAGGAAAATTAAATTGAAAAGAAAATATTGAAAATATGAAAATATGAAGAAGTTGGTTAGTTTGGAAAAGTGTCAAAAATAATATACAGAGCCAGGGAACGAACCTAAGCCCTATAGGTCACATGCGCCTCACTGGCCCGAGCCAAGGTGTTTTGTGTTAGGAATATGAAACAAATAAATTATAAGAGAAAGTGATTTTCGGAAATATTAGAAACCAAGATGCTTGAAGGATCGTCTCCTTCGTTTTGAATTAGCGGATTTACCCACGGCTTTTCCGTGGGTAAACCTGTACCGACCTTCATCCGTAGCTATAGGACTTGCAACTTTAAAAATCTC
The DNA here is from genome assembly GCA_021764765.1 of Vicia sativa. Lineage (NCBI taxonomy): Eukaryota > Viridiplantae > Streptophyta > Magnoliopsida > Fabales > Fabaceae > Vicia > Vicia sativa. Next base: position 43,444,923 of record CM038796.1, on the reverse strand, counting down.
AAATAAGCAATATAAATTCCAACCAAAGGCATAGATCGATTGAAATTGTCCTCTAAATCTAATGGTACCCTTGGTTTTGGCCAATTTTCCTATTTTGAGGAATCTAATCGAGGTTCAGAAACCCTAACAATGGCATAAGCTTGTACATGCATCTAAAATCAAATTAACCAACCCAGAGAGCTTGCAAACATCATCACGATCAAGAATATGTAATCAAATCATGTTTATGAAGCATAAATAATAGAAATCGAATTTGACAAAAGAGTGTACAAACCGTGATTGAATTGAGTGATTCTGGAGGTGTTGAGGCTTGGTAATGGTATGGAACGATTTAGAGGACTCCCAGGAACACGTTGCAATGCTTAGAATGTCTTGAATTGATGCAAAAATAGGTCTGTCGTTTGCTTGAAATGCACAGATTTTTGCAACTTAGGTTAGGGTTCTTGAGGCATGAATTCGTGTCCTTTTTCATATGAGATCATGGTATATATATAATAGATGAAAAATAGGTCAAGAGTTATGAGGAAAAACATGCTTTCAATGCAAGAATATTTGATTTGGAATTGCACCAAATATTGTCATTCTTGATTCAATCTCATTCAATCTCTTTCCTAATTAGGAAAATTTGAAATTATCGAGATATAATGGCTTGCTTGGACTTCAAGAATATTGAAAAACAATCCTTGGACTTAATGATTTGATTTTATATCTTTTATTTTAATTAAATTGGATTAAAATGAATAAAAATCAAAATAAATAAAATAAAAATGCAAGGGAATGCAAATGGGCTTGGAGGTTCTTGTCAAGATTAGAAACAAGTTTGAATCAAAAAAAGTTAGGCCCATTTAGAAAAAAAAAGATTTTTCTAAGTATTTCTCTTCATGCACTTCCTTAAAAATGCTCAACTTTCACAATTTGTATCTTGCTCAATTTTCAACATTTTTAGGTGTTCTTGGACTTTTTAGAAAGCTTAAGATGTCCTGTAAACACTCCTTTTGGTTTCATCTTCATTGAAGTTTTCATGTTCATGTACACTTCTTTGCAAAAAGATGACTTTTTGTTGACTTTTAGAAGGACCTCTAATGTTATGATTCATAACTCTCAAATGATGCATTTTTGGCCAAAGCTTGTGAGATATGAAGTTGTATAGAATTCAATTCTTTTCAAAATTAGCTTTGTTGGAAAAATTTCTGATAAAGTATGTGAAAGTTATGCCTGGTCAAAGTTCTGTTGAGTTTTTGCCTAAAAACCCTAATTTGGAAACTTTGACTTTTGATCAAATCTTGACTTTTCTTGATGAATCATGATCAACCCTTGATCATATTATGAATGTGACTTCAAAATATTGATGTTGACAAAAAATGATGAAGTTTGACTGTATGTTGACCACAGTTGACTTTTTGTGCAATACAATTGATTTTCAACCATATGAGCAATTGACTTAGGCATGTTGAATGTTGTGATGTGAATTTTAGCTTCGAAAGGGAGTCGAATTTTGTTAAGTTTTCAAGGTGTAGATTAAGGTATGAGGATATGAGTTTTACTTATCATGTTATTTCAAGTAGCGGTATTGCGGTGACCCATCTAAGATTGATGTAGTGTTGCGGTTGGAAAATCCAAAATTAGTTACTGGTATTAGAAGATTTTATATAACTAGTGACTATCGCGATTTATTTGAGACGAGGTCAAGAATGATATATTGTTAGTGAATGAGATGTTGGCATTAGTAAGAATGTGAAAGTATTAGAGATGCAACTTATGTCGATTAAGGATGAATAGAGTGACGTTAGCTTTTGAGGAAAAGATAAGTAGCGCTAGAGGAAAAATAAATTCAAGAGGAAATGGAATCATGTTTACTGACGTCAAAATATTGACATGTGTCAAGAAAATTTTGGGAGTTTCTTTTACCAATAATATGATGAGATGTATTATTGTGATTGCATTTGGAATAAGATTCAAATTGAAAATATATGGATCCTCAATGTTATGAGATTTAAAGGAAGACTAAGAATTTGTGAATGTTGTTAAAGTTCTCTACATGGATAAGGACTTCAAATGGAAACAAAATGAATTATGGTGTATTTGGTATGTTAGCATTTCATGAGTTGGAAAATACTTAACATTTGTGTGATGCTAAGTAAGTGTGCTGAAGATTATATAAATTGTTCGATCGATGGTATCTCATCGAGATCAAATGAAAAATTGTGAAGGAAGTTGTAAACCTTAAAGAAGATTATTGGACCATGGTTCTTGGGTGACTTCGAGCACGAGTTCTAAAGGAACACTATTATAGTTTGGTAACGATGGTTTATACTTCATTGTGACTGTCGGCTATCTATTGACAAATTGAGGAACTGATCGCCCTTAATCTCTTGTTGATAGTAGAAGAAATCATATTGGATGAGATATACTTATCGTGCTAGCTTGATAATGTGTGAAGTGATTGACGTTCTATCAAGAGGATAGTAGCTCATCGATTGGCGTGAACCTAAGAGGAAAGTGGCTATGAAAAGACTTGGAAATTATTTCGTGGTCGAGACTTGAGTGTATGCAGCTGAAGCCATGAGTGGAAGGTTTAGAATGTAAAAGGGAATAATGATTTTCGGTGGATATTAAAGAGAGTCGAAGATAGATGTGAAACTTGTAGAGTGGTAGTTGATGGGAATCAAATGAAGATAGTGACTTAAGGTAGCGATCGAGTCACGTAGGAGCGTAATATGGCCTTTGTTATGGGAGTATGATTTTTGAAGTCATAAATTAAGCGATAGAAGTTGTGGAGTTTATGCAACTATTAGAAATTCCAAAATGGAATTATTAGGTGAAGGGTTATATGTATTATTAGTGTTACAACCATTTCGATAGATGTATTAAATTGCAAGCTCGATTGTTGGGACGTAGCTTTGTGGTACTAGCGTTGTGTATAAATATTGTTGATATAGCAGTTATGTGGGGTTCTTATAAGCGTGTTGCGGTGTAATAGTGAGAGATTATGTATCCTAGAGTTATGGGGCAAGAGTGAGATGAACCGGTGCATTCTTAACCCGGTAGCAATGAACCGTGTGGGATTATGGTAATTGACTAGGAAGGATATTGGTTAGTGGTATTTGAAATGATGTCAAACATAACGTGAGAGTTGGAAGGAAGGATGCAAGAGTCGTATCAGCAGTTATTAGTACCAAGTGAATTTTCGAGGACGAAAATATTCTAAGTGGGGGAGAGTTGTAACACCCCATATTTTCAATTATTACTAAATTGGAATTTTAATTATTTAATTATTTAAAATTTGATTTTTGGAAATTATTAGAATATTAGAATTATTGAAAAATAAATAAAGAAAAAGAATTGGGCTTATGTGGTGATTAGTAGAGGAGAGGGGTGTATGGAGTAAAAGCCTCTAATTATTTTGTTATTATTACTATAATAGAATAATAAGAAAGAAAAAGGAATTGGAAACCAAAATTTGGAGAAAGGAGAATGTACGTGAGAAGAGAAGAAGAGCAAAGGAGAAAGAGGAACCTAAAGCTCAAGGAAGATTCAAGATATTGGCTAAGGTAAGGGGTGACTTCTCTGATTATGATGTATTATAGGTTTTGAGAATAATAGGATCGATTGGGTGAATTAGGAATCCCAATTTAGGAGTTTTAGGTTTATGAGTTTAAACCCCAATTTCATGATTTTTGGTATTTTGATGCAACTTGATGATATAATGATGTTATAGGTTGTTAGAGTGTGTCAATCGCATTATAATCGCGTATTTGATGTTGTTTTGGTGTTAATTTGTGGTTTGGTTCGTATTGGAATGACTGGTTGAGTTGGGAATGGAGGATCTGTCAAAATAAAGATTTTCTCTACAGAGTCGCGAGAACCAGTTACTCTATGGAGGAACCGGGTTCCTCATATAAATTCGACAAAGTGGTTTCCATGAGTCTTGGGAACCGATTACCATGATACTTTTGAAAAATACTAAACATTGATAATTCATAACTTTCAAACCGTAAGTCCGTTTTAATCGCCATTTTGGACTTTATTTCTTAAATTAAATACTCTATTTTATGAAATGAAGAAAATAACAGTAACTTGATTTTATTTTGAAAAGCATTGATTTTCCGGTTATGTGGTTTACTCTTATGTGCATATTTGATGTATATGCAATGGTATGTTGATGTTGTGATGATGTATGAGTGCATATTGGTGGCTGTATTCATATGTTGGTGATAGCATTACGAATTGACGTGTAATTGCTTGTGTATGTTTATGTTGTTTGATGATGTTCATGATAAATGGTGGTTATCATGTTTTGGTGATGATGTTGCAGTAATTTCTTGTGCATGTTTATGCTGTTTGATGATGTTCATGATAAATGGTGGTTATTATGTTTTGGTGATGATGGTGCAGTAATTTCTTGTGCATGTTTATGTGATTGGATGTGTTCATGGTAAATGATTGTATCATATTTTGGTTGGCGATATTGCATGCTTGATGATGTGCATGCATATACATTCTGGTGGTAGCTAATTCCCATTGTGTGGAATTAGTGAGTATTGCCAATAACCGTTCCCGGGTGATTATGGGTGGTGAGGCTGGATTCATGTCCGGGTGATTATGGACGAATCATTGTAACTGTATCTGGGTGATTATGTATCAGTGTGCGACTTAGTTCACTTTTGGTACCATATGCATAGAGTCTTGCGTTGCATTTTGTATGAATTATAACAAGATAGGATGGTTTCCAGTGTTATAATTTAGTTATTGTGTTTGATGCATTTTCATGACTTATGCTTTTGTAGAATGAAGGATTGAATCTATTATGCTAAATAGGGTGAAGTAATAGCTTATGAAGTTCTATTTATTTTATGAATTTATAATGCATGTTAATTATGATGTAGTCTCACCCTTACTTTGATGATTTCAGATTGAAGCTTTAGTGGCTTAGGCGTTGGTGAGGATGGCTCGTAGAGCTATGCTATTTATTTTATCGTGTGTCGGTGTTATGCTCTGGTCTTGTAACACCGAGGAACACTTGTTTTAGACTCATCATTAAACTCTGTTGTTTTAATTGATGTTGCTTTGGATAATTGTTTATGAACTAAGGCATTGACCTTATGATATTTATTTGGTATCTTGAATTATCCAAGTTTGAATAAATTCCGTTGTGTTAAACATGTATTTCTTTTTAAATGGAATTATGTTTCCCATGAAAGCATGACATTATATTGGAATTATATTTTTAAATCAATTGTGACGCCCTTGGTGACATGTTAACTCTGAGTTAACTATATTATTCGCGGGGTATTTAGAAGGGTGTTACATTGGCTCCTAGTTTCTTCCGGCCCTCGAATTGCTGTTGTAGGCTATGAGACTTCCTCCTTTTCTTGCGCTTGTGTGACATTTGTTTGTGCATTTCATTGCTTGTTTGCTTCTACCAAAGCACTTGATTTCTTCATCCCTTTGCATCTCTTGGTTCTACAACCAAGACAAATATTAAGATAGCTTTCCCTTAGGACCGCTCAGTTAGGATAGCTCTCGAGCCTACACAGTAGGATTTACATCCTTTATATGTCAACATAGGCAGAGATTCACCTTCATCCTCAACCATAGGTCCAATCTTTGCATGACAACATTAGGGCTAGTCCTAGTTAGTCTCCCTTATGTTTTGCTTGCTTCTTTTTGCATCCTTGCATGTAATTAAAACTAAAACTTGCTTTCTTTTTTTCTTTTGAAAACTAATACACTTAATAATGGTTTAAAACTCCTTTCTTAAAGGTAAAAGAAACCAACCAATGCAAACTCTTTTTGGCCTATGGGCGCTTTCTTTTGTGTTTAAAACCTTTTTCATAAGTAAAAAACACAAAACCCACCAAAATAAGTGTGCCGAATTACAACACTCTGAATTTCCCATTGCACAAGGAAATACGTAGGCATCTTGTCACGGGGCTCGATTGAGTCAAACTTTGTAAAAAATTCCTTCTTTCCCCCGTGGTTTCTTTATTTTCCTTTTCTTTCTCATGCATTGTAGCGATTAAGCAATGGATAGATATAACACACCCCTTATCTAGAAATTATAAGTGGATACCATAGAGTACTACGGGCGTGTGGGGTGTTAATCCCTTCCCCTTGTGTAACAGACCCCTTATCCAGATCTCTCGGTCGTAAGACAATGATTTCCTCCCTTTCAGGTTTACTCAATGTTTTCCTTTCTCCTTCGTGAGATAAAAAACGTTCGATGGAGACTTCATTGATATATCCTATCAGTCGATGTTCAGTCGAGTGGTTTCAGCTGGAGACTCCGCTGGGGACCGTCTAGGCCTCTTCCTGGTCCGATCAGGAGTCAATCCTAGCTTTTATTTTCTTGTCTATTGGGTGTTTATCTATTTACTCGCTTTATCGCACCATCCTTTGTATGTTTGCATTGCATCCTATGTGACATTTTACTACTTTCAAACATTGGTTTGCTGTTGTGCTGTGATCTGTTTCTGGATTGGGTGGGAGTTACAAGAGGTAAAATGCCCCATACCATGATCGAGAGACATATAGGACACCTAGGACTAGAGTGGAACATGACGGATACAAATGTAGATCTTGTAGTTCGTCATGTTGTTCAGGCTCAGGGGAGGTTTCAAGTAGGGTGATATCGTCATCATGTAGTTGTTATGATGATAGTATCCCTAGGCATACCAGATCCTAGAGTTACCTTGACTTTACCCAGACCTTAGTCTTACCCGTGAATGGGGCGAAATCATGATTATTACAGGTACCGTTGGTGACTGTTGGTGACTTGATACAAATGGTGACTTGGTATTTTCTATTGGTGACTATGGTTCTATTTAGTGGTATTTTCTAGTCGTTGCTTTGTCCATGATCTTTGCTCTATTCAACCAGATCTGAAACAACACAATAGTTCGGGCAATATCATGGAAGTAGTAAACCCATGATCAATTAACTTTGCACCTTGCATCATAGCATGCTTATTTTTTCAAAAGAAATGTTAGAAAAATGTATTGTTTAGCTAACCCTACATGCATAGCATTTCCAGGACTTTATGTGGTTATTGTCAGCATCAAGATGGATACCAACAATTAGACCAACACCGAGGTTCTCAAGAAGTCTTCCGTGTATTCTTTCTACTCATTTGACGTCTCCGAAGTGAGAGCCAAAGGGCGCTCTTGTGGAAGGTCCGATTTAAAGGAATTTCAGAGAGAATAATGGGAACATATTATCGTTGATAATGGAAGATTATGAGTTATTTGCCATGCAATTTGTGCTTCATTTCTATGATAGTGAGCTCAGGTGTTTCACTTTTCAAGACTGTCAGTTAGCACCTAATCTCGAAGAGTACTTTTTCCTTTTGGGTATTGATATCACAAACGGTATTCCTTTTGTCAGAGTGCTGGATACTCCTAATTTCAAAGCCATTGCTAAGGCGCTTGACTTGCTTGTTAATGAAGTAAGGGGTAATTGGATTCTGAAAGATTGCACATACAGGCTCCCTTTGGGTTTTCTCTTATCCAAAGCTGATGAATTTACTAGGGATGGTTATTGGGGAAACTTCAACACTATTTTAGCCACCATGATCTACGGTACGGTGATCTTCCCTGCTTGTTGAGAAGTTTGTGGATGTTGCTCTCATCTTTGTATTCATGAACAACAATCCAGTTCCCACTATCTTGGCTTACACCTATTATGCTATTCACTCTCGCCATGGCAAGAAAGGGAGTGTCACTTTTTGTATACCTTTGATTTATCGTGGGTTCAATACGCACTTGCCAAATAAGGGTTCCTTTATTGACCGTGCGAAGTTCATGAAATGGTCAAATCCGCTCGTTGCACTCACATCATATGATATAGTGTGGAACATGATGTCAAGCGAAGCAGAAATTATTGCCAGTTGCGGAAGTTTCCAAACATGCCTTTGATGGGAACTAAGGGATGTATCAGTTATAATCCTATATTGGTTCGCTGACAACTAGCGTATCCTTTAACAGAAGCGCCCACAATCCGTTTTGTAACAGAAAGTGTTTTCTTTTCAAACGGCGAGGATCCGATTATGTTGAAACGGGTTATTGATGCATGGCGCCTACTTCATAGAAGGGGCACAGTTTTCTTTTGCCAAAAGGGAAACTACGCACTTTATCCTTATGTGAACCGGTTGAAGGATCGAGTCTCAAAGGTTTTTTTACCCTTTAAAGGGAAGCACCATTATATCCTCAGCTGATTCCATGATTGATGGTCTTACACGGATGTTGCCTCTTCCTCTTCTTCATTTGTTATTTCTATACCAGGTTTTGTGCGTGTCGAGCTCTACAAGCAACTCCAATCGGAGAATTCATCTTTGAAGGAACAACTGCAAGATCAAGCCATTGATCTAGCATTTTCTCTACAAGATAAGAAGAGGTTATTCATCGAGATCGAACAAAAGGACCAAGTTCTGAGAGCTTATGGATTACTTGAAAAAACAAGAGGGCGAAAGGCAGTAATTTTTCCTCTTTCGATCAGTTGACCAAAGAGCTTGAAAAGAACCAAGAAAAGTTGAAAAACGTGCAAGTAGCTAATAGGAAACTGAAAGCAAAGCAAGGAGAAGAGATTCGAGTCTTGAATAAACAATTCCGCAAAGAAGAATCTGATGCCAAAGAGTTGCTCAGGTAAAAGAAAGAACTTGAAGCTGAAGTCCAAGGTTGACAAAAGAAGATGGTAATCCTTTCTAGAGAGGTTGAAGGGCTGAAAGTTTAGTTGTAGACATCCAGAGACGAGGGATATGTAGTGAATTCTATGCTCAGAGGCCGAGATATTCACATGTCCAAGTTGATGGCTGAGATCCAAGAGCTTAAAGCGTGATTGGCTTCTTATCAAACTTGATGCAAACTTTATCTGACGTGTATCTGTATTTGATTTGCTACGAATCATCTCCAGGCTTTTTGGATGAGATTCGTTTGACATTATGTTTGTATTAATACTCTCTGATTGTGGGATTTTGTATGAACCTTTATTTCATCTATGCAACGGCGATTGATTCTCAAATTGATTGTGTGTTTGGTCCCAATGATTATTGTTTTCGACTATCCTATCCTTATTTGATGCCTGATAAGAAATTTCAAGAACATCCTGGAAATGATCATTTCATACATCATGCATTACATTCATTCATAAATCATGCATAACAGGTTATGATCAGAATTCTCATAAGTGGCTTATGCTTTTATTTAGCGGAAAATTGCAAACTCAATTATCCACCTTTACTCAACTCGAAGCAACGAACGCCGTCAAATGGAGAAAATCCAAGCAGATATGGCAACAATGAAGGCGCATATGGCTCAGTTTATGGAAGTAATCACTACCATGAACCGAGGCCAGCAAGAACTAAGGGCTCTAGTGGAAAGACCTCGTCCGAAGGTTGAGCGCCATGACAATCCTTTTGATGATTTCTCTGAAATTTGGGTGTCAATGATCACCTTCGTGATCAGTGTCTGCATATAAACAATGGTTGGTTCCCACCTCCACCACCTCCACCTCCAGGACCTTATTTCTATGATGATGAGATGATACATGGGTATCATGGTTGGGGCCGCCCCCGTTCTCAAGGTTATGATGTTGATCAGAACGAAGAGTATTACTCTATTAATAGCAGTGAGGCTAGTTTTCCCGCTGAGGACTAGAAATATCGTCTACTTGAAGAGAGACTCAGGGCTGTTGAAGGGAAAAAGATGTCCAATTTAGACCTTTCTGACTTGGGATTGGCTACTAGGGCCAGGCTCCCTCTCAAATTCAAAGTTCCTACTTTTTATAAGTATAACGGAGTTACTTGTATGAAAACTCACATCACTGCTTACTTCCACAAAATGGCGGTATATATTGAAGATGAAAGACTTCTTATGCACTTCTTTCAAGAAAGTTTAACTGGAGCTTCTTTGGAGTGGTATATGCACCTCGAAAGAAATCATGTCATAACATGGCGTGATCTGGTTGATGCCTTTCTTCAGCAATACCAATTCAATATTGATATGGAGACCAATCGCACACAATTGTTGAACTTGTCTCAGAAATCTGGTGAAACTTTTAAGGAGTATACCTAGAAGTGGTGTGAGCTTGCTGCTAGAGTTCGGCCACCTATAATGTAGAGAGAAATGATAGATATATTTACCATCACTCTCTCCGGGAATTACTATGTCGCCTGTAGCACCTTTGTCAACTTTGCTGAAATGGTTCGATATGGCGAGAGGATCGAAAGTGGTTTGAAATCCGGTAAGATCCAGTACACTGAAGGTGTAAGTTCTTCTGGTACAAATAAGGAATTCATCGGTTATCCTAAGAAGGAAAAATGAGAAACTAGTGATGTGGATGTAAACAGGGGCAAAGCCCAAATCAATGTTGTGACTATTTCCGCTGCTCGGCTGCAGGCTCATCAAGCCCCACGTCAGCAAAATCAAGGGCAGAAGAATCATACACCGAGAAGATTTGATGCAATCCCGATGTCCTATGAAGAGATGTTGGAGCGATTGATTAAGATGAAATTGGTAGTCCCAAGAGGGCCGCATTACCCCATCCTCCTACTGATCGACCTCCAAGGAATTATGATGCTAATGTTAGTTGTGTATTCCATTATGGAACTATTGGTAACAACATTGAAAACTGTTATGTGTTCAAGTGTAAAGTACAAGATCTGATTGAATCTAAAGCCATTTAATTTGATGCCCAGCAACCCAAGCCTAATGTGATTCAGAACCCAATGACTCAGGATGCTGGAGGGGTAGTTTAGGATATTATGGAGGACGGCGAGGTCCTAAATCTGAACATGGATGTTAACTTGGTGAAGACACCACTTCCTTTTATTAAAGACTATTTGATCAAGAGAGGCGTCTTTGCGTGCTATGAATCTGGCTGTGTTGCTTGTGGGAATTGTCCAAATGACTGCGAAAGTTTGAAAGATGGTATTCAGAACTTGATCACCAGTGGTGAGCTACAGTTTGACCGAATTAAAAAGGGGAAAAGGGGTGAAGCATGATATGTGTTTGTGATTTCAATTCCCTATAAACCTGTTGTTATATCCGCTTATGCAAAGCCTGTTCCGTTGCTAATCACAAGACCTGGTCCTATTCCATAGGTGAGTGACAAAATTGTTCCATGGCATTACGAATCAGATGTCTATTATCATGGAGTTAAACAGGAAGATGGGTCCTCTTATGCTAAGAAGAATGACGAGCTTGATATTGCCAATACTGACAATTTTGCCGGCAGTGGTGGAGTAACTAGAAGTGGTCGAATTTTTGTTGCTCCAATCGTACAGCCTACAAATGCAGATGCTTTGGCGAAGGCCAAAGGTAAGCAAGCAGCAAAAGAACCTGAGTTGCAGGTCACTAATCCTGATTTTTTAAAGGATGTTGAAGAGATTATGCGATACCTCTGTAAAAGTGACTTCTGTGTTATTGATTAACTCGCTCAAACAACTGCTAATATTTCAATTCTCTCTTTGCTACAAGATTTAGAGGCACACAAGAATGCCTTGATAAAGCTGCTGAGTACCGCTTATGTCCCACAAGAGATATCTGTTGGTCAGTTTGACAACGTTTGTGCTAGCATATCTTTCAGTAATGGCCCTTGTTTCATAGACTTTGATCTTCCGCCAGAAGGCAGGAACCATAATAAGGCATTACATATTTCTATGGAGTGTAGGGGCACTACCTTATCTCGTGTATTGGTGGACACTAGATTATCCCTGAATATGATTTCTAAAGCCGCGTTGATGAAAATTGATAACTCTGGTCTTGATTTGTGACCTAGTGACTTAGTCGTGAAAGCTTTTGACAGGTCAATACATTCATTCTTTGGAGAGATGGATCTACCTATCAAGATTGGTACCCAGCTGTTTACTGCCACTTTATTCGTCATGTACATACAACCTGCTTATTGTTGCCTACTTGGCTGTCCATGGATCCATAAGGCTGGAGCTGTTACATCCACTCTCCACCAAAAGATGAAATACCCTGTCTACGGGAAAACTATTACCATATGTGCTAAAGAGGAGAACGTCGTGAGTCACCTCACCTCATTCCAATATGTTGAAATCGACAACGAAGTGCATGAAACCCCGTTTCAGGGATTTGAAATTGTTCATATGCTGAAGACTCCTTATCAGGAGGAGAAGAAAAAAGACACACCTGAGTCCTCTATGGCCTCTTTAAAGGATGCAAGGGACGTGGTTGAATTTGGATTCCCTGAAGGCTGGGGCAGTGTGGAGGAGGTTGAAACCACCCGGATGAACGTCGACTAATAGGATATATCAATGAAGTCGCCATCGAACATTTTTTATCTCACGAAGGATAAAGGAAAACATCAAGTAAACCTGAGAGGGAAGAAATCACGGTCTTACAAGCGAGATCGGTAAGGGAGTTTGTTACGTGAGGGAAGGGATTAGCACCCCACGCCCGTAGTACTCTATGGTATCCACTTCTATTTTCTAGCTAAGGGTGTGTTATATCTATCTATCACTTAATCTCTACAATGCACGAGAAAGAAAGAGAAAAATAAAGAAACCATAGAAAAACGAAGGAAGTATTTACAAAGTTGTGCTCGATCAAGCCCCGTGACAAGATGCCTACCTATTCCCTCGTGCAATAGAAAAGTCAGAGCACCATAGTTCGGCTCACTTGTTTTGGTGGGTTTTGTGTTTTTTACTTGTGAAAAAGGTTTTAAACAAAAAAAGAAAGCACCCATAGGCGAAAAAGAGTTTGCATTGGTTTGTTGCTTTTACCTTTAAGAAAGGAGTTTTGAACCATTATTAGGTGTTTTAGATTTCAAAAGAAAACAAGTTTTAGTTTTAATTACATGCAAGGATGCAAAAAAGAAATAAGCAAAACAAAATGGAGACTAACTAGTACTAGCCCTAATGTTGTCATGCAAATATTGGACCTAAGGTTGAGGATGTGAAATCTCTACCTATGTTGAGATGTAAAGGATGTATATCCTAATGTCTAGGCTCGAGAGCTATCCTAACCGAGCGGTCCTAAGGGAAGATTATCCTATATCCGTCTTAGTTGTAGAACCAAGGGATGCAAAGGGATGAAGCAATCAAGTACTTTGGCGAAGCACACAAGCAATGCAATGCGTAAACAAATGTCAAAGAAGCACAAGAAAGGAGGAAGTCCCATAGCCAATGTCGTTAACGAATATACGAGTCAAGCAGGTCGACACATCCGATTCCTATGAAGGGTATCACCGCACGACATGAATTGTCAAGTGTGAAGAGCAAATGATGCGAGTTTGGAACTAAATGTGAACCCTAGGAAGCGTGGAGAGTCATAATAAGGAACTCTTGCCACTTTTATTTGACTCGATAAAGGAAGCAACACGCTTAGTATGTGATGAGCTGACACGAACTAGAACTGTGCGGGGGTCGATTGGGGACCCTTTCAGAGTGCCCATCATATCATCATCATATACATAAATAAGTATCAAATCGGGAATTTGCATGGTGGTGCCACTTTGGGTTGCCTAACCACTCTGACCTATGCAAGCACAAAATGTAAACACTTATTGAGAATTACCTCCCTATGCATGGTGGAGGATTTTTAACAAACCAAACACAATTAGCACACAATTTGGGAAATGCCTAGCTACAGGTCTTTAAACAACAACTTTGAACCCAACGCTCCTTTCCTAATCATGGCAAAGAAAGCGGTAAACCCCTACTTCTCATGATATCTTGGAAATTTGAAAATGAATGCGATAAACAAGGTATACCTAATACCAAATGGATAACAAATCCGTAGAGCACTGCGAGCTAAAAATACTCCGGAAAACTGCAAGTACTACAACCAAGCAATAAGAGTAAGCTGGTGAGAAATGCACAGAGGCATCAAAGCATATGCAGAATGCGTGTTCGTACACATTCAAATCAAAAGCACCTACAAGAAAGGAGTAAAACCCAACAAGCAGACAATAGAATGTACACGTATGTGTGTAAAGCAAACGAATATGCGTTTGTATGCTTTCAGATAAAAGTACCTGCAAGAATGTAGTAAAACCAAACAAGCAGACAATAGGATTTGTGTTCGTACGGAAACAAGGATTGGAATGTGCGTTCCTACGCATTCAAATCAAGATAACCTACAATAGAAATCCCATAATAACTAGACAATAGAATGTACACGTATATGTACAAGAAATGGAATGCGCGTTCGTACGCATTCAAACAAGAACACCTACAAGCAAAGAGTAAAACTCAACAAGCAGAGAATAGGATGTACACGTATGTGTACAAGCCGTAGAAAGCGCGTTCATACACGCTCAAACAAGAACACCTGCAAGAATGGAGTACAACCAAACAAGATGACAATAGAATATACACGTATGTGTACAAGCGGTAGAATGCGCGTTCTTACGCATTCAAACAAGTGGACAACTTGCAAGAAGGTGTCAATCCAAGCAATATGCAAATAGTATGCACATTCGTACGCTTACAAGCATTAGAATACGCGTTCGTACGCATTCAAGATTGGATAACCTGCAAAAAGGTGTCAATCCAAGCAAACAAACAATAGAATGCACACGCATGTGTGCAAGCGCAAAATAGGAATACTAGAAGTCTGTATCTCATGTAAAAGAGCTCAAAATACCTTGTACATGAAATAGAGTGTCAAAATTAATAAAGCAAGTTCTAAAAATAAAGCACCAAATGCAAAACCGATTGAAAATATGATTATAATATAGTATAAGCATATAAGAAGTGAAATAAAATCACAAAAATCAGAATGGGAAGACGGTTTTCCAAAATCGGAGCGAAAAAGTTAACTTCTCGGAATCGATTAAGAATCTCATGGTTTCTTGCAAAAACGTCAACGGATTCAAAAATGTGAGCGGTTTTAATTAATTCCGAGTGGAAGTGGCATTTTTCGGACCTTAAAGTGACAGGGCAGCCACTATGTTTTGGCACATTTCACTTGAAATTTGGTTCCGAAACCTCCAAATTTCGTTCCGGAATGTGCCAAACCATAGGGAACATGTACCATTACTTCGGACTTTCAAGGAAAAGTGAGTGTCGGAGTACAAAAATGCTAAAAACAATGCTTACGGAACTCAAAATTCATGTTTTGAATTAAATTCTGATTCAAGTTTGTTTTGATTTTGAAATGTGAGATGAATCGAAATTTAATTCACTACATGTAATCAAAAGGAAAAAACAAAATGAAACACAATTTATATACAAGATTCATTGAAACTCGGATCAAAAAGTGTGCAAAAATGCATGTTTATGCATGTTTATGTACATTTTGTGATGTATAGATGAATGAAATGCAAGTGTATGAGATATCATATCCACATGGTATGTATCCAATGTAAATCAACTCTAAAAATAATGCATGTCATGTATTATGTCATACAATAACCAAGTTTGTGATGTGTTGAAGTGTTGTGAAATCATACATGTGAAAATGTGAGTGAAACTGAGGTTTCGACACACTTTAATGTTATGAAAGTTGAACACCGACACATAAACTTGATTCTTTTATTCCATATGCAAATGTATGAACATGTAAAGATACTAATTATGTCATGAGTGTGAGTTTAAGTGCATGTATATGTGTTATGTACAATGTAAATGCACCTAAGTATCAAAATGCTATGAGTTCTACATTTCGACACAAGTAAGAATGCAAATTATGCCTTAATTCACATGTTCCAATGTAATGTAATCAATCTATATGCTCTCTAATGCATGAGCATGTGATAGATGATGCAAAATTCACAAACTAGTGGCCTAAATGCAAAGGAAAACAATTACACAAGTGTATGTGTGTGTTATGTATAATATTCCTTCACACCGACACACTTTAACGTCACAAAATTGAAATCAAATCAAAAAATTCGACAAAACAAAATTCAAGTATCGGAATCCACACGGAAAATGCAATCAATTTGACTATTCTATTTCAATAAAAGCTAAAAGTGAAAAATCACTTAAAATAAGTGCTTAATTGAATTAATCACTTAATTGAACTTGAAGTTTGAGGTTAAATTGTTGAAGAAAGTACCAAATCTTCCTTCAATTGATGATAATAATCGGAATCGAAATCGGAAGAGAAAAACTTAAATTCTTGAAAATTGGGGGAAAAGCAAGACGGCTGGAGGCTACCAGTAGCGAGGACCAGCCAGTTTGGAAGGAGGAGGTCCGATTGGACCTTGGAGATGAGAGGAGGGCGCGATCGCGCGACCGGATCAAACGGAGTCAGAGAGCATCGCGAGGAGGTCATCAGTCGGGCAAGGGGGCATGGGGAGAATTCCGGTGGAAGGGCGGTGGTCGGCGGCGGCTGGAGGGAGGTAGGTGGCCAGGCTGTGGTGGTTGACCGATCGGTTGTGTAGGGAGAGAAAAGAGAGTTTGAATTTTGTTCTTGATTTGTTCTTCAAGTTTGAGAGAGAATTAGAGAGAATTGAGAGTGATTTAAGATGAAATTTGAGAAAATGATTGTGTGTCCTTGAATTGTGAAGGAAAAAATTTATTTATAGTGTGAAAATTTGGGCCTTAGAGTGCCTTGGATCCATAATTAAGCCCAAATCGCGATTATCCGAATAATTTTCATAATTAGTCCAAAACAGCTTGGTCCGTGCGAAATTTGAAGTCAGACTCTAAACGAAAAATGTCCAGGCGATACGAAGTTTTGAAGTTTCAGCATAATTTTCAAGCGTCTGACACATGCAGAATTTTGTTTGCGCACTTCGGAGAAATTACCTCGAACGAGGGTCTTTTGGTCATAATTTTCACTTGAGCATCTTTGAGACAAACGAAGCCAACAAAATTTTTGAACTTTTGGCACAGATCCCACCTTGTTTTGATAAAAATCAAGTGAGATATGATTTTTCGAACTTCGCGTATCAGATGAAAATTGCTCGGTTAAGCCCCAAATCAACTACGAAGAATAAAAAACTGCTCTTAAATGGTAAGGAATTTGCTCTGGACTTGAAAATGAAAGTCAGAGAGGAATTCAATACGGAATTTTAAACACCAGCCTCACTCAGTTTTGATTTTCCAGCTAGGAATTATGAAGGTTTCAATGCACTTAGCACACGGTAGAGCACTAAATTTCAGTTTAATCCACATGAAAAATCAATTCCTTTGGGGACCTTCTCCACATAATTTGCGTCCGGATCATGAACAAAAGTTGTAGATAATAATGAGAGGACTTTCCTGTCAAAAATAATCAGAAAATACCTGACAAGCCGAGAGATATGCCTTTCGGAGCGCCCGAAACGCACTGAAAACCCAAAATTCACTTTATTGAGAAATAAACAAATAAAGTCTTTTCCTTAACGAAACGGCCTTCGATCTGAACAGGTAAACTAGAGAATCAATTGATACGATCCCAATGCTCATGGAATCAAACCAAAATAGCTCTCTTACCAGAAAATCTTGCAATAGCCATACGAACCGAGAAATATTAATTTTTGGCTCGAAATGATCTAAGATAGCCGAAACACACAGTTTCTTCCACAATCTGAGGTATTTGGAACCTGGTAACCATGTAATAAATTCTATGCATATACAAGCATAATGCGATTATAAGCCATAAATTTCAAAAAGAATAGAGTAAATTTTGGGTACAACAGCTGCCCCTATTCAATCATCCTCTAACTTAGGAGCGAGGTTGGCGTCTGTCTTCCAAGAGACAAGGTAAGACGTGATTGAATTCTAAAATGGACTCAAAAATTTATGCTCTAAATCCCAAAAAGTTGTTTCAATAGATAAATGCGAACTTCGGGTGTTAAACCAAAAGACACGAGAATTTTATTTAATTCCAATGTGCCCCACTGGAGAAGGGAATATGTTGTGTCGGAGAGCACTGGATCACAACAAAAAAAGCATAAAATAAATCTTGCATTACGTGACGATAGGCACGGTGTAAACCGACCCAAAAGAATTGGCCTCGACCCAATTCGACCGTGTTATGCCGGGGCAGAACATGTCACACGGTAAAGACTAGATACGCTGACTAGACTAACCACATTACCCCAGTGAACGATTGAGCGAATTAGTGGAGTAAAGAATAGAAAATGCTAATTAGACTTTACAAACTCGAGCGATGAACTCTAAGGAGAGAAACAAGGGAAACTTGTTCTCGAAGGCACGGGGATGGACTGTCCTAAGGGTGTTGTACCAGGGGAAGGACTAATAGTGCAACAAAAATGAAGACCAGAAATGCTGACCATACTCCACACATAATGCAGGGATAGCCTACACTATGGGCATAGGAAAGAGTGCGATACTCGGACCTCTTCAAGAATTGGTAGCGACTTAACTCTTTTGTTAAAGGGAATTGTCTTAGAATAAATTCTATATCCGAGGAGAAAACAAGTGTCTTTCTTTCAAATGGAGGTACAGGGATAGCCTGGTAGTGCAATAATCAAGGAAGAAAATGGACATATTGGGCCAGGGAATGACTGGAAACGCAACATATTCCAAAGGTGTATAAACATATCAAGGAGATCACCCACATTGAGATTTTCAACATATCAGACCTGTCAAGGGATTGCAGGAGTGTCACTGGGGACAAAGACTGTTCCTGGCTTATAATTCCATGCAATGTATGAATTTTCTATGGAGTAATGCAATGCGATGATGCATGTTCGCGAAAATATAAAAGATGGGTAACCGGTGATCATAAGTCACAGAATGATCGGGCTCAGATTAGGAAACTTCTCTGGGGAATAATACATGAGAGTGCTGTTGAGGCAAGAATACCACTACTAATTCGGTGATCATTGGGGAAATTTAATAACGGCCTTCCTTGGGATACAATTTCCTGAGAAAATGGACTATTATCAAATGACCACGCTGGGGAAATGAATTCATGGGGAGCCCTCTGTTGAACAATGATCCATTAGGGAATAATCAGAAACACTTGAAGAAGAGCTTCTGCCGTTACATAACATGACTTCAACTGGGGATGAAATAAACTGGTCACACCTCAATCTGATGAAAAGCATATAGTACAGACTTTGTCGTATGACAACTCCACCGGAGATTCCCACTTATATGCTTCGACTGATGAATAATCTGAAATACATTATCATTGGGAATATCAAGAGCGACCCACTCCAACTTCAACTGAGGAATAAATAGAATAAACTGGTACTCATACATGTTTGCGTTAAAAAGTGACGCGGGAGGGAATCGAATCTGAATTCGTATTCTCTGGCTCGAAACGATTTACTCTTTTGGTTTGTTTATAAAGATGCCGCGAGCATCAAGCTTTATTATTTTCAACACAAGAAAAATGATTATGAAAAAGGGGAAAGCTGTTAATACCCTCAATTGATATGATATGTGTTGGTGTTTTTAAGTTGGCATTAATTTTGGTAAAACTAGGTTATAGCAATGTCTTGATAAAAGTCATGACATTCAGAGATTGAAGATAAATCCTACTTGCTAAGGATGTTAAAGGACAGCTCAAAACTGGAAGCTAAAGGCGTCTTTGGAAATTCTGCGAAACGATGTCATAACAGATGTTATGACATTCGAGTGTGTTTGATACTGCAGAATCTGTTTTTCTGAGACTTTTCGGGAAGTTTGTTGAGCTGCTAAATATTTTTTTACATTGTTAAGCATGCTCACGTGGCTGCTAGGTTAATCTTAATTAGACCTAAATTGGTTGTTGAAAAGACCGTGTTTTTAGGATTAAATTAAGTGAACCTAGCTATCTTTATGGAACCCAAAGCGATGTTTCAGGACTTCTATAAAAGGAATTCAACCCTTACAACTATTTCTGCGCTCTGGATTTTATTGAAGATATAGCGAGGTTGTTATTTGTGTCTTATTAGGAAAGTTAACAGTTGGTATTTGTAATTCTAGTATCTCTTGTGAGCCAAGCAACTATCAATTAATAAGTGCCTTGGACTAGGATTTCTGTAAGGTAGTTTATCACTCAAAGCTTTAAAGCACAGTGTTTGTCTCTTGATTGAAAGCTTTGAGCGAGATCAAGATAGTTTATTGAAGTGTGTCTTCACAATTTAATTATTCAATAGGTTGATATCACTGCTTGATTGAGGGGAGTGGTAGAACTCGGATCTAAGTAGGATTTAGGTTGAAGTTGCATTGGGTAGGTTTTAAGTGAAGGAGATAAACTGGTTGGTTTATTCCTGAATTAATTCTACTAATAGTGAATTTCCTCCCTGGCTTGGTAGCCCCCAGATGTAGGTGTAGTTAGACACTGAACTGGGTAAACAACTTATTGTGTTCTTTACTGCTATTTATATTTACTGTGTTATTTGTTAACAGAGTGTCAGATAGTGTGTCATAACATTCTCTGTGACATCACGTATCTGCTGCCAGGAATTTCAATTGGCATCAGAGCAGGCACCCTGCCTGTTATTTCTAGGTGAGATCTAGGGATAATAGTTTCTGGCGTAATGGATAAGGAAGGAGGATTTGGAGGTAGACCACCTATTCTGGATGGGTCTAATTATGAGTACTGGAAACCTCGTATGATTGCCTTTTTAAGATCAGTGGATGTTAAAGCTTGGAGAGCTGCTGACAAAGGATGGAAACATCCTACCAAGCTTGAGAAAGATGGGACTACTGTCTTGAAACCTGAGGAAGAATGGAGCAAAGAGGAAGAGGAGTTAGCACAGGGAAACTCTAAAGCATTGAATACCCTATTCAATGGTATTGACAGAAATATCTTCAGACTAGTTCATCAATGTGAGCTAGCCAAGGATGTTTGGGACACTCTCAAAACTACTCATGAGGGGACATCCAAGGTGAAGATGTCAAACTTCAGATGCTCACTACCAAATTTGAGAATTTGAAGATGAAAGAAGATGAGACTATTCATGAGTTTCACATGAATATCCTGGAAATTGCCAACACCTCAGGAGCACTTGGTGAAAAGATGTCAGAAGAAAAGATGGTGAGAAAGATTCTCAGATCCTTGCCTAATAAATTTTCAATGAAGGTGACTGCAATAGAGGAGGCTCAGGACATCAGCACCTTGAAGGTTGAAGAACTTATTGGATCTCTTATGACTTTTGAGATGGGGATCAGTGAAACTGTTGACAAAAAAAACAAGAGCATAACACTTGTATCCAATTCTGAAGAAGGATGCAAGGTGGAAGATGAAGAAAAGATATCTGAAGCTATAGCAATGCTTGGAAGACAGTTCAACAAACTCATCAAGAGGATTGATCCAAAGTCAAGGTCAAATGTCAAGGACATTTCATCTGACATCAGCAGATCTTATGACTCCAGCAGAAGATCCAGGTCAGAAGAAAAAGGGAGTCAAGGCAGTGGAATCCAATGTCATGGTTGTGAAGGATATGGTCATATTAGGGCTGAATGTCCTACCTTTCTTAAGAAACAAAGAGGAATGGTACTTGGTGCGATGGTGAATCAAGTAGTGACTACGAGAGGAATCAGCCAAACTTGTCACTGCATCTTAAAGTGGCAATCCACGAAACTTGTCCTGCATCTAGTGATGAGGAATGACCTTTGAAGAACTTGCGATACTTACAAGCGTGTATCGAGTGGTGAGTATGTCGACAAAATGAAAAGAAAAAGGCGATTGAGAAGTTGGAGGCGGAAAATGTGAGGCGAGAAGAAGGAAAATACAATCACTATAAGTCATCTCAACAGTGAGATTATAGTGTTGAATTCCAAGCTCGATCATATGACTAAGTCTGTCAAGATTCTGACCACTGGGACTGATAAGCTGGAAGAAATTATTCAGCTTGGACAAAATGCTGGAAATAAGCATGGTCTAGGATATGTGGCTAAAAAGGAACCTGTTAGTGACAAGAAAAAGAAGAGGCGTGGGAAACCAAGGTCAAAGAAGATGTCACAACATGAAACAGGAAATGTTCCTGGCTCAGGGGATGTGGATGCAAAGAAATTTGTTGATAACAGGAAGAAGAACAGACCTAATAAGCCAATGTCAAAGCAGATGTCACAACATTGGAGTCAACATCAGGATCAGAGAAACATGAATAAGAAGTTTCAAAGATGGAGATGTCACCATTGTGGAAGGTTTGGATACATAAAACCCTTCTGCTATAGGCTACATGGATACCCTAATCAGACTCCCTATGTTAAGCCTAAGAACATCAAGGTACCCTACACTCAAAAGTGGAAGAAGAGGACTGCAGCATTGATAGCCCACACTTCTCTTAGAGTGTCTGCCAAGGAAGATTGGTACTTTGACAGTGGGTGTTCCAAGCATATGACTGGAATAAAAAACCTACTGAATAATGTCAAACCTCATTCTACCAGCTTTGTTACTTTTGGAGATGGAGCTAAAGGAGAAATCAAAGGTGTTGGAAACTTGGACTGCTCTGGAGTTCCAAATCTAAATGGAGTATTGCTGGTAAAAGGCTTGACTTCTAACCTCATAAGCATAAGTCAGCTATGTGATATGGGATTTAAAGTTAACTTCACTAGGTCTGAATGTCTTGTAATCAATGATAAACAAGAAATAGTTATGAGAGGAATCAGATCAAAGGACAACTGCTACATGTGGGAATCTGAGAACACCAACCTCTCTTCTGTGTGCTCTACAGACAAAGATGAAAAAGAGGTAAAGTTGTGGCATCAAAAACTTGGACATTTGCATCTCAGAGGAATGAAAAAGATCATCTCTATGGAGGCTGTCAGAGGGATACCAAGACTCCATATTGATGAAGGAAGGGTCTGTGGTGAGTGTCAGGTTGGAAAGCAAACCAGAATGTCACACCCAATGTCTAGACATCTGACCACTTCTAAAGTGCTGGAGCTGCTGCACATGGACTTGATGGGGCCTATGCAGGTTGAAAGCCTTGGTGGAAAAAGATATGCCTATGTTGTTGTGGATGACTTCTCGGTTACGGATAAACGTCATCAAAGAAAAATCTGATGTGTTTGATGTCTTTAAAGAATTATGCAAAGACTTCAAAGAGAAGGAAAGCTGTATTGTCGAATAAGTGACCATGGAAAGGAATTTGAGAACAACAAGTTTGATGAATTACATTTCCTCGAGGGATCAATCATGAGTTTTCTTCTCCTATAACACCTCAACAAAATGAGGTTGTGGAAAGAAAGAATAGGACTATCTGAGAATCGCGAGAGCAATGATTCATGCTATGAAACTTCCTATTCATTTTTGGGCTGAAGCTATGAATACAACTTGCTATGTTCACAGGTCACCTTAAGAAAGGGAACTTCCTCCACCCTGTATGAACTATGGAAGGGAAGAAAACCAACTGTGAAATATTTCCATGTGTTTGGTAGCAAATGCTATATTCTGACAGATCGTGATCAAAGGAGAAAAATGGACTCTAAGAGTGATGAAGGCATTTTTCTGGGATACTCCACTAACAGCAGAGCATATAGGGTATTCAACTCCAGAACCCAGGTCATGATGGAGTCTATTAATGTCATTGTTGATGATCATCATCAGGAACACAATGTCCCATATGATGTTGAGACATGGTTTGAGACATCACCTCAAGTACCTGATAAGGAAGATGTACCTACTCCTACTCCACCAAAATCTGAACCAGAGGAAGCCAACAAAGATCCTTCCATCAGAATTCAGAAAGATCATCCAAAGAAACTCATCATTGGAGATCCAACCAAAGGTGTTGTTACATGGTCGAGGCATCTCAAACTCTTGCTGTCAAAGATAGAGCCAAAAAATGTCAAAGAAGCTCTAAGTGATGAATTCTGGATTGGAGCAATGCAAGATGAATTGAACCAGTTCAAGCAACATGAAGTATGAGAGTTAGTTCCTAGACCAGAAGGAACAAACATCATTGGCACAAAGTGGATCTACAAGAACAAGTCTGATGCAGAAGGGATTGTCACCAGAAATAAAGCAAGACTTGTTGCAGAGGGTTACACTCAGGTTGAGGGGATTGACTTTGATGAGATGTTTGCACCACTGGCTAGACTGGAATCAATCAGGCTTCTACTAGGGGTTGCTTGCATTCTGAAATTCAAATTATTTCAGATGGATGTGAAAAGTGCCTTCCTAAATGGCTACTTAAATGAGGAAGTATATGTAGAACAGCCTAAAGGATTTGTGGATCCAAGTTTTCCTGATCATGTCTACAAATTAAGGAAAGCCCTATGGACTAAAGCAAGCTCCTAGGGCCTGGTATGAAAGGCTAACCAAGTTCCTTACAGACAAAGGATACAGGAAAGGAGCCTTGGATAAAACCCTCTTTGTCAAGAATGAAGGAGGAAAGATAATGGTGGCTCAAATTTATGTGGATGACATAGTATTTGGTGGAATGTCAGACTCAATGGTGAAACATTTTGCCAATCAAATGCAAGATGAGTTTGAAATGAGTCTCATGGGAGAGCTGACCTACTTTCTTGGACTGCAAGTCACACAGATGGAAGACTCAACATTCCTTTCACAGAGCAAATATGCAAGGAATATTGTCAAAAAGTTTGGAATGGAGAATGCCAGCCATAAAAGGACTCCTGCTCCCACACATGTCAAGTTGTCCAAGGACACAAGTGGTGAAAAGGTAGATCAAAGTTTGTACAGAAGCATGATAGGGAGCTTGTTGTACCTAACAACCAGCAGACCTGACATTGCATTTGCTGTTGGTGTATGTGCAAGATACCAAGCTGAACCTAAAGTGAGTCACATTAACCAAGTGAAAAGGATTCTGAAGTATGTGAGTGGAACTTGCAATTATGGTATCCTGTATTCCCATGGATGTGAACCAATTTTATGCAGTTATTGTGATCTTGTTGGGCTGGTAGTGCTGATGACAGAAAAAGTACTTCTGGAGGATGTTTCTTCTTGGGAAACAATCTTGTTTCATGGTTCAGCAAGAAGCAAAACTGTGTGTCCTTGTCCTCTGCTGAAGCTGAATACATAGCATTTGTAGCGATTGTTCTCAAATAGTGGATGAAACAAATCTTGTCAGTACAATGTCACACGATGTCATGACATTGTCTTGTGACAATCTGAGTGCTATTAATATATCAAAGTCCTATACACACAGTGGGACTAAGCACATTGACATTAGACATCACTTCATCGAGACCTTGTGGAGGAGAAAGTGATTAAATTGGATCATGTAGTCCTTTGAAATTCAATGGTGACATTTTACTAAAGCTCTTGATGCTAGTCAATTTGAAAATTTAAGGAGCAAACTGGGTATTTGTCAGTATGAGGAATTGTAGCAATTAAGATTGCTTACAAGGAAGGGAAGAGACCTTTTATTAATTATAAGTGGGTCATTTAATTTTTTCCCTCTCATGTTTATAAGGTTCAATAATATGAAAAGACTCCTCCATATAATAGCCTTTTCAATTGAAAGTATCATATCCTCTTCATCCAAAAGGTACTCTCAAACTCTTTGTCATTCTTGGTTTCTGTTTCTCAACTCGTCTCAGCGAAACATGTCTTCTTCATCCTCTTCATCCCAAGACTCTGACTGCCCATCTCCTACCATGGCTGAGATTAGGGCAATCGCTGCAGCCATGAATGTTGAACCTGTGAAGGCCTCTCCTCAACGTTCAATGGCAACTGACTCCATGAAGACCGAGCATCTGCATGTAAAGAATACACGAAGGTTATCAGCTTCGGCCTCTGGTAAGATCTCTGACTCATCTTCATCTGTTCCTCCAGAGATAAGAAATAGAGAAGGTACCATGTATGTAGAAGAAGCCATTGCTAGGATAGTCACCAGGATCCTAGACGAAAATCACACTGTACCTGGAGTTTCTGTCCCCCTTAACCAAGAATCTGCTAGCCCTAGTTCAGCGGCTGATCAAGATGTCACAAAGAATGTTATGACATCTGAAGATCATGTCCAGAAAACTCCTGTGGATTCTGACATCACTACCCGTGCTAATTTCCCTGTCAAAGCAAAGGGTGGTATCTCTGGCTCTCAAGTAGAGAAGATGACCAAGGCTGGAACTGTCTCTAAGAAGTATAGAGTTAAATCTGTTGGTAACACAAAACCCAAGAGGACACAAATTACCAAGAAGAGAAAGGCTCTTGAACCTGCAAAGTCTGATCAAGGTTCTGGCTTCAAGATTCAGGCTGAAGGGGTAGCTGGTAAAGTTGCTGATGGTGTTGCTCACATTGATAATGATCACAATGCTTCTTCAGAAGAATCACTGATGGTGTTGCTGTGATGGTGCTTGTTTTTGTTGATTCTGTCCTGTTTTGTTCTTGTTTCTTGTTCTTATGTTTCCTGTTCCCAGTTTTGTTTGGATGATTGTAACTTACTGTTGACAGCTTTGTTCTCTTGACAATTGTTGGTACCTCCTTTAATTATATGCTGGTACTTATTTGCATAATGAATGTTTGGGGTAATTGTATAGTTTTCCTTTGGCCCTTTATGGCTAAAAAGGGGGAGAAGAATCACTGTGTGTGTGACAGTGGTTGGGAATTTTGGGGCATTGTATGGCAACTTTAAGTTGTATGTGGGCAATTGTGGGAATTGTGGGATTTCTGTATGGGTAGAATTTATCTTATCTCTAGGTTCTAGTTTCTTTAAGCTTAGAACTAGTTTGTCTTCTGCTGCATAGGTACTCTGATGTGTTAAATAGTTTTAGCCAAAAATGTGCCAAAGGGGGAGTTTGTTAGTGTTTTTAAGTTGGCATTAATTTTGGTAAAACTAGGTTATAGCAATGTCTTGATAAAAGTCATGACATTCAGAGATTGAAGATAAATCCTACTTGCTAAGGATGTTAAAGGACAACTCAAAACTGGAAGCTAAACATCTTTGGAAATTCTGAGAAAACGATGTCATGCGGATGTTATGACATTCGTGTGTGTTCATTACTGCAGAATCTATTTTCTGAGACTTTTCGGGAAGTTTGTTGAGCTGCTAAATATTGTTTTACATTATTAGAAAGCATGCTCACGTGGCTGCTAGGTTAATCTTAATTAGACCTAAATTGGTTGTTGAAAACACCATGTTTTTAGGATTAAATTAAGTGAACCTAGCTATCTTTATGGAAGCCCAAAACGAAGTTTCGGGGCAGCTTCTATAAAGGAATTCAACCACCTGGCTAGCTGCCTTCTGGATTTTATTGAAGATATAGCGAGGTTGTTATTTGTCTTATGTTAGGAAAGTTAACAGTTGGTATTTGTAATTCTAGTATCTCTTGTGAGCCAAGCAACTATCAATTGATAAGTGCCTTGGACTAGGATTTGTTGTAAGGCGGTTTATCACTCAAAGCTTTAAAAGCACAGTGTTTGTCTCTTGATTGAAAGCTTTGAGCGAGATCAAGATAGTTTATTGATATGTCTTCACAATTCAATTATTCAATAGGTTGATATCACTGATGTGATTGAGGGTGTCATACCCCAAATTTTGACCTAATATACCACCTTACATTTGCATCATTGCACAACTAGATTCGAACGGCATTAATGGTATAGCATTCACGAGTCAAAATTAGGGTTTCATCGATTTTCATCTAATTCAAGAGCTAACCAATTAGGGTTTGAGATTTTCTCACTCCATTTGATCTATCTTGATCAAATCATCGATATCAATCCTCGGATATCCATTTTTCTCACTGATTAATCGAGGATCGACCAATTAGGGTTTTGGTCGAGCATGAGAATTCTCTGACTTTTTGAACAAGAAATAACTTTTTTGGATAGAGATTGGTCATTATATCTTAGATATAACATCTTGACCTAATTTCGGATTCAAAACATCACGAGTTCATAGACTTCATCGATCAATTTGAAATGTCGATGAAAATTCATCTGCACAGAAAAGTCAAACTTTGACTTTTGGTCAAAATTTTCAAAACAAAACTTTTTCAATCATCAAAATACTTCACATGATCCATCATGATCATAAAAAATCAAGAATTTGGAAAAGTCAACAAAAGTCAAAGTTTTCACACTTAGAAAAATTTCTAAGTGTTGAAATTTCTCATTTTTCAAACTTCAAGCCAATTTTCACCTAGTTCAATTGGAATTTGAAAAACTCAAAGCATGAAAGTTGTAGCTTGTGGAAAGATCTTTCCAAAATGTCCAAGAACTCTCAAATCCATGGAGCTAGATATGTCTTTGAAATTGAAACATAAGGCTCCATGAAACTTGATTTTTCAAAATTCAAACATCAAATTATAGGTCATTTTTGTGTTTCTTCATCTAGAAGCTTTCTAGCCTTGCCAAGTGGACGATCAAACTGATAAATATCAGCCTAGAGGATATAATTGAAGATTGGATCAAAATGCAAAAATATAGCACATGGTGAAAAAAGGAAGTTTCCTTTTTTGGTAAAAAACCATTCTTGCCCCTTAAGTTAACCTTGAATATCCAATTGGCTTGTACTCTTGCCTAATTTTGCAGAGCTTGTTTGCCTATGAATAGCTCACCATTTCAAGAGAAATCAACACCAAAAACAATGCAAAAATCCATGCTTTCATCCTTTTCTTGAAAATCAAGTAACATAGAGCAAAATTGCCAAACTTGCATTTTTGAAATTCAAGTAAAATCATGATGATCTTTGGTGTCAAACATGTCTCATAATCAATATCCAACTTGTTCATAACTTAAAATCAAACTAAAAGCAAGAAAATCAAATTGCATTTCTATTTTCCAAACTTGCAAAGCCATAACAATCAATTTGGACTTGGGCTTGATTCCTTTGAGTTGTGAGCATCCTAACACGATCCATATGCATCATGGAGTTGATCCAGATCAAGAACAATCACCTGTAACATCTTTAACACGATTTCCAGTTTCAATTTTTGAGTGTATGCAGGTGAACTTGGATGGCACGATCCAGATGAATTCATGATGTGCAGACCACTCACATAGCTTCCTTACATGCCGTTGGAGCTTAAACAATCAAGAAACAACCACTAGAAACACTCCAGCATCGATTTCGATCTTCACTTTTCCAGGTATAAACACGAACTTGGTTCTCATAACTCTTTGAATCTTTTGACAAAAGCTCTTGGCCAATTGTTTTCTGCACTAATAACGAGTGATAACCCTAAAAAAAATCAAAGAATCATCAACTACAAGTCATTTAATTTGATTTCTCAGTTTCTAGGGTTCTTCGATTCCCAGAAATCCAAACATGATAGGCTTAAAATAAATGAAATTAATAAGCATATTCATATTCGTGGTGCAAAACCGATCAAGTTTGATGTTTATTTCACTCAATTTGGTTGAGAAACGAAGATTTTGGATCGGATTTAACAAACTGAAAATCAAAACCATGAACCCAGAATACGCGCGTGTTCTTGGTGTTCTTCATTTTAAAATTTTCAAACTTTCCAATATCATGTCTACACGTGTGATAATCCACTAACACTCAGCGCGTTTGGCTCAGTTGGTTGCTTGCTTGCTCTTAAGGCTCTGTGACACGCGTCCACCTCAAGGTCATGGGTTCAAAACCCAGCAAGACCAAACTTTTTACAAACTTGTCATATTTTCATGTTTTTTTTATCAAACTTCAACAATTTTTTAACCAATCAAAACTTCTCATTTGAGATGATTTTTACACTTGTCAATAAATATCTATTTTATGATTATGTCAAAAATCCAAAAATATTTTCATCGATTAATTTTAATCGAGCAAAAGCGTTACGAACACTTTTCAAACCTCCTTAAAGGTGAATTTTCAAGTTTTCGACTTCGATTTTTCAAAACTTTTCATAAATGAACCTCACATTTCAAAACATTTCAAAACATTTTCAAATCATTTTCAAAACATTTCATCAAACTTGCATCTTTTACCATGATCAATCCGATTTAAGCGATAAAACAAATTCGTTCTTTCTCGAATTTCTCGATCGATCATGGGCCACCCTTATGGTGTAAGTCCCAATCCTTTATGTACATATTTAGTTTTACTTGTACATACTCAAATTATCATTGTTAATATTCAAACATAAACAAATTTCTTTCGTTTGTTTTCATTCGTTTGTCTATCTGCGAATCCATTGGTTCTAAGGAAGGTTTCTCTGAGAAAATTTTCTTTTTAACCAATGGGCCTCCATCACGTGTAAGTCCCATAACATTCTTTTATGTACATAATATTTCTTTGTACATATCAAAACTTTCAAACACATACAAATTTTTATACTGTACATAACACGGATACTTCTTTTCAAAACCTTTTATCATACATAACACGAGATACTTCTTTTCAAAACCTTTTATCATACATAAGATACTCTTTCTTTTGAAAATACTTTTTACAGATAAACTTTGATCAATCATTTCTGTTTCATCTGTAAATTTTACACTAAATACCATTGGTATTGAAAGGAGCATTATTCCCTGTGAAACTGCTTTCAAATCAATGGGCCTCCCTTACGGTGTAAGTCCCAACCCTCCTATGTACATCCATCTTTCTCTGTACATAAAAACTCGTTCGTGTACATATTCATTTCCTTGTACACAATACAAACTTGTGAATAATCAAGTTACGCTCGTTTTAAACGTTCGTTTCACAGACACTTGTTTATATTCCATAAACTGCTGTAAATAAACATCATGCATTGTTTATATTTCCTTCATAAACTCCTGTGAATACATATCACACACACACACTGTTTATACAAACTGTCTAATAATAACATAACAATTAGACTAATCAATAGGTTTCCCAGAGTTTAGCCTCCGCTTGGGCTTCATACAAGACAACTCATCACCAGTTGAGTTTAGCCTCCGCTTGGGCTTCATACAAGATAACTCATCCCCAGCATGGGTCAGCCTTCTCTTGGGCTTTGTACAAAGAAACTCTCCCACAGAGTTAGCCTCCGCTTAGGCTTCATATAAGACAACACTCCCCTGTTGAGTCAGCCTCCTCTTGGGCTTCGTTCAAAAGAACTCCTCATTGAGTTTAGCCTTCTCTTGGGCATCATACAATGAAAGAGGGAAATCTCTTAACACCTCCTATTGGGCTTCCAATACAAAGAATCACCAGCTAAGATAGAACCCTGAAAGGATGGTTTCCCGGTGAAATCACTTTCAAATTCCCCAGAGAGTAAAATTTCCCGGTGAAATTACTCTTATTCAGAAAAGGATGTTTTCTCGGTGAAATCCCTTTCAAACCAAAGACAGCCATACCCTATAGCTTCCTCTTGAGCTTCATACAAGGACCCTCGATGACCCTCGATGACGATGACCCTCGAATGCCTCCTCTTGGGCTAACAATACAAGGACCCACGGGCTTCTTAAAAGCATCCTTAAATCAATCAATTTCTCCTTGAGATTTAGACATCTATCATCTCTATGGAAGAAGTATCTCATCTATCACATCACATCGAGTCAAAACTTTTCAAACTCTTTTCAAACTATTTTCAAACAAAAACATCTCTTAATTGTAAGTGGTAGCGCTTGTACACTCAAGCAAAACACCCAATACTTACAGTTAAAGATTCAATCATCTTTTCAAACATCTTTCTTAAACATGTAAGTGGTAGCGCTTGTACACTCAAGCAAAACACCTAATACTTACGACAAAGATTTTAATCAATCAAACTTTTCAAAATGTATGTGATGAAATAGATTAGATACATTTTCATTAAGATGACATTTATCATCTCTTACTAACATCCGTTGCTTTCCACTAGCATAAGTGGGAACTACGATTGCTCGACTTTCTCAACATCCTTTTGAGAATACGTGGCACAAGGTCTCATCCTTGCCGAGCAAATTTCTATCTCCCTCGGACCAAACAAACCATAGAACCACTGTAGCCCGAGCTACAAATGCTCGATTCCCACTAGGGCATATGTATGCAGAAGATCCACAGATCTTTGCGAGCACAATAATAACAAAACCTAGAATCCCACATAATCTACTGTTTCTTAAAATCCCAAAGGAGAAACTTTCCCAATCATAGAAATAGCAATTAAAACACACAAACATATCAAACGTATTCATATATAAAGCTGTAGATAACTACATATATTTAGGGTGCTCCATCTATTCCCTTTATATACCAATCCCCCTTACTCAGAATCTCCCCAATGCGTTCGTCTAGTTTGCGCTAGTCGTTACGCATACCAATATCAATTGAGGGTATTTCAGCTTTCCCCTTTTTCATAATCATTAAATCATCTTTCTTGTGTTGAAAATAATAAAGCTTGATGCTCGCGGCATCTTTATAAACAAATCAAAAGATTTAAATCGTTGCGTGCCAGAGAATCCGAACTCACGTTCGCATCCTCAAGCGCGTCACCTTTTAACGCGAACAGGAAAAATGGCGACTCTGCTGGGGATAACGCTGAAACTTTGATTTTCAAAAAAGAAAACGCGTTACTCTGCCCGAGAGCACCAAGCTTTTTTTTTGTTTTCAAAAATAAAAGAAAGGGGATAATCTTTTGCATATGTCTATTTTTCTTTTATTGTATGTTTCGCGATTTCACTTGATGGAAAGAAATCCTAACCCGGATTTAAGAAACATTTTTAAGACCTAGGTGGAGGTATTAATACGTGAGCAGTTCAATGCTTTCAAGTTAATATTTCCAGCGATGGAGGTTGTCTTGAGGTATTGTGTTTAGCAAGTAATTGAGCGTTGTATTTTGAGGGAACTTAAGAAGCTGAGTGGACTGTAGAACACATAAACCATCCTGGCCATTAGGATGTAGTGCAGAGATTATTCGGGTGTAAGCCTAGAATAATTGTCATGCGATACTACGATCAGGCGAGTTTCTCTTGAAAATATTATTGGACCATCGGTATTCAACAAATCCAATAATGTTTTGAAGGGTGTTGAGCTGTATTATCGGTAGAACCCGTTTCACAGAAGAATAAGCCCTTAGAACTTAACCCCGTTGATTCTTATCGTTGGCTTCATGCTCGTGACTTCGAACGCTTGCCCGTGTGTATAACTACTAACCATGTTTTCCGCATTCATGCATTCATTCATTCAAAAACAAAAAAAAAAAACTTCATTTTCTCTCTCCATTTCCAAAGAATTTAGAGATTTTTCTTTGTAAAATATTTTAGGTTAGAGTGATGGACGTCAGAGGAAGATTCACCAAAAGATACAGTTTTAGAATTCCTGATGTAGGAAAGTTGAAAGAGTTAGCATCCTTGGTAGAAGATCCCTCGGATTTCAGAAAACGCTATGGAACTCTTTTAACTCTTCTGAACGCTAACGTTGATGAAGGACTTCTCAAAACTTTCGTTCAGTTCTACGATCCAGTCTATCGCTGTTTCACTTTCCCTGATTATCAGTTGATGCCTACTTTGGAAGAGTATGCGCATATCCTAGGAATCTCAGTATCGGACAAAGTGCCTTTCAATGGTTTGGAAGCCATTCCTAAGTCACAAGTCATTGCAACAATGACTCATTTAAAGAAATCTGAGATAGACAAAAACCTAACTACCAGAGGAAAACTCTTAGGACTGACCTCAAAGTTCCTAATGGAGAAGGCTCTCAAGTTCTCTGAAGCCGGTAGTATGGTAGCCTTTGAAGCTATTTTAGCTTTACTCCTCTATGGATTGGTGTTGTTTCCCAACGTCCCAAATTTCGTTGATATCAACGCCATAAGGATCTTTCTGATTGGAAATCCCGTTCCCACCCTGCTTGGTGATACGTACGTCTCTATTCATCATAGGAATCGTCAAGGAGACGGAACTATCGTGTGTTGTGTACCTCTGTTTTTCAAATGGATTGTCTCACACCCTAAATCTCTATCTTCGCGAAAACAAAGGCAGTGGCATTGGTCCGGAAGACTCGTGTCTCTAACAAGCGAGCGATATCCATTGGTATACTTTGGCAAACAATGAGATGGAAATCATTGAGAGCTGTGGAGAATTTGCCAACGTACCTCTCATTGATACGAAAGGAGGAATCAACTACAACCGTTCCTAGCAAAGCGTCAGCTCGGATCGCAAATTCGGTAAACCTCCGGTTTCGGTGAAAGCTACTTCTATCATGAAGGAGAGATTCCCAAGTTGAAGGCTAGGATGATCAAAGCTTGGCATCACATCCGAAAGAAAGGAAAAGGTAAGGCAAAAATTGTGTAGCCATGAAACCTACACTTCTTGGATAAAGAAAAGAGCGAAGGAATTTCGAATGCCTTACGCTTATGAGGATCCCATGTTCTCGATCGCTTCCAAATCGACAAATTTTCCTGTTGACTGTGGGAGAATACCAAGAAGCCTTGACCAAGATAAGGTTTGAGAAGGAAGCTTTGGAAAGCAAATTCCTTAAGACTAACCTTGAGAATGAGAAGCTCAAGAAGCAAGTCAAAGATCATGAAAAGACGCTCTACTTCCAGGATGAATGGCTCATGGAGAAGATGAGAAGATTCGCGGAAGGATAACGCCATCAGAAATCGTCAAGGAAAGGAAAAGAAAGCTCGAAAATGACAACCAACAAGCCCACTCAGCAGTGGAAGAGAGTCATTAGCAAGCTAAAAGCCGAGAAAGCCAAACTAAAAGCTCACTATGGGAAGGAAATCCTGAAGATGAAGCTGCATCAAGCCTTTGGATCGTCATCCGACGAAGATGTTTAATTAGTTTAATTTAGTTTGTAATTTTATCATTTATTTTATCATTTGTGTGAGCAATGCTCCAACAAAAAACAATTGTTGTAATCTTCCTTCATTAATCAATAAAATTCGTGTTTTCCATCCAAATATTTGCCAGAAATATCTCGTTTAGCGTAAATTCTTTGGAAATGTCTTTTCTTTACAATCATATTCATGCATCATACTTTGCATTTAAGTCTACCATCTAGAGTCTAATCATTCACAGTTTTTTTGTCACTTTTCGGATAGAAAAATTGTCAAGTATCGCGTCTTAGAGTTTCTCGACTGCGTCCGCAACCAACTCGAACGTAACGATACTAGATCAAAAGAAGAAAAGTAATGGAGAATTTTGAGCAAGAAAACGTTGAACTCCGTAGTACGGTAACTACGCTACAAGAAGAAGTGGAGAGACTCACATCTTTGGTCAACTCGCTTGCCACAGCGCAAAGTCAACAAGCAGCATCGAGCAGTCATAACCAAATAGCAACTTCAGAGGATACTACTACTCCAGTTTCAGCTGTCGCAGTCAGTAGTTCACCTTTCAGCATGCCAGAGGGCTATCCATGGGGAATGCCTTTTAACTTCGGCATTGGAGTTCGCCAACCGACTTCTCAAACAACCTCGCTTGAAATACCTACTTTGCAGCAAAACGCTACGTTCACTCCACAACGTGGAATAACTTTTCCACAAGTAACAATGTCGGTTTCTCAACCGATCATGTTGAACTCAGCTTCCGTAGTGCACTACCGCAGACGAAGAAGTTCATCACACTCAAGGAAATAACACGAACGCTCGTGGTTCAATGGAAAATCTCCAGGAACAACTCCTCAAAATGCAGCTTGAGATAAAAACGATTCAAGGGAAAGAATTGTTTGGGAAAAGTGCCCAGGATCTCTGCTTAGTCCCTCGTGTAAAAATACCTGCGAAATTTAAAATCCCAGATTTTGAAAAGTACAAAGGGAATTCTTGTCCTCAGAGTCATCTTACAATGTATGCTAGGAAAATGTCTACGTACAATGAGGATCATCAGCTGTTAATTCATTACTTCGGGATAGTCTCACCGTGCCGCTGAAGTGGTACATGGGTTTAGACAGCGAATATCAAACATTCAACGACTTAGGTAAAGCCTTAAATACAACAATACAAATTCAACTTGGATATGGCTCGATGGGATCAACTCCGCTCCATGTCTCAAAGGAAGAGACATTCAAGGAATATCTTGCAAGCGATGGAGGAAATTGCTGCCCAAGTCAACCCGCCCTTGGAAGAGAAAGAGATGACTAAGGTATTCTTGAATACTCTAAACTCATTCTATTATGAGCGAATGATCGCTAAGCTCCGGAGACTTCAGCGAAATGGTAAGCATGGGAATGCGACTAGAAGAAGGGGTTCGGACGGAACCAAGGAAGTAGGATCTTCTAGTAATACCAAGAAAGTTGGAACGGTTTCCCAAAGAAAAAGAACATGACGTAGGAATGGTATCAGGAAACCACGCAAGAATGTCATTCAACAACGACAGGTAGCTGCCATAGCACCCACTGTCAACACAACTCCAGGAATTGCTCCGCAATTTCAACAAAATCAACAAACTCAACAACCTCGTCAGCGAGCTCGGCGGTTTCACAACCAAAACCGTCGCCTCGGGTCACTCGGTTCGACCCAATTCCCAGCGTACAGGAACTTTACCTGCGCTTATAGAAAGGAATCTACAGACAAGGTTACCACCTCCGGTCCACGAAAAACTACCATGGTGGTACAAAGTGACATGTCTTGCCCTTTTCACCAAGGGGCACCGGCCATGACCTTGAGCATTGCATAGCATTGAGGCGGAGATTAGTGAGGCTAATCTTCTTTCCTGAAACACAAGTCCGAATGTGCAAGCCAATCCACTTCCAGTCATAGTGGACACTCGGTGAATCTAATGCTAAGGAATACAGACAGGTACCTTGTCCGCAGACGTAAACTTAATCAAAACTTGGTGCATCTTCATGAAGCATACTGATAAAATGAGTACCTTCACTAAGCACAATTATGCGCTTGCTATATCTGCTCAAGAATATCCATGGATGTCCCACCATAAGCAGATATTGAACATTTGTTAACAACGGTGATTTACAAATCTCTGAAAAAGATGACCATAGCGTAAATACAATAGGGCATTTTCCGCATGAGCTTTTAGTCTCAGATATCAACTCGGAAAATCCCGAAGTAGCGTTGTGATCCCTTGTTTCAACATGCCCGAGCATGTGGAGATAGCATCTGATGGTTCCAACATTCCAACATCTCCTTTGGTGATTTGCCCACCAGTCTGTTCCGTGCAGTTCTACGAGCAATTCCTTACCGGTACAATGCAACCTTGATAGAGGATGGGAAGGAGAAACCCATACCTACACTTCCGACTAATGTCAATATAGATCGGACGAGTAGCGAAGTGGACGAGTTCACGCTCCATGCCACCAAAATCGCCTTCAACTCTGTTGTTAAACAAAACCAAGTTAACATATCCTCGAGAATCACTGCGATTCCCATTGTTAACCCGAACAAACATTGGTTCTCTGATGGAACCAACATCAACTCGAACTTTGTGAGATCACGAAACTAATCAAGAAGAGCGAATATCGAGTCGTAGACCAATTGATGCAGACTCCTTCAAAAATTTCAATACTGTCTTTACTCCTTAACTCTGAAGCTCACCGAGAAGCTTTGATGAGAGTACTAGACCAGGCTTATGTGGATCACGATGTGACTACAGACCAATTTGGAGGGATCGTCTCCAACATAACAGCCTGCAACAATCTGAGTTTTAGTGACGAAGAACTTCCGGAAGAAGGGAAAGATCACAACTTGGCCTTGCACATCTCGATGATTTGCCAGTCAGATTCCCTATCCAATGTATTGGTGGATACAGGTTCGTCTTTAAATGTAATGCCAAAAACGACGCTCGCTCGTTTAGCTTACAAAGGAACGCCAATGAAGTTCAACGACATCATAGTAAGAGCTTTCGATGGATCGAGAAAGTCAGTTATTGGGGAAGTTGATCTCCCAATGACAATTAGCCTCACACTTTCAAAATCGTTCCAAGTCATGGGCGTACCAGTGCGTATAGTTTCTTGCTAGGAAGACCTTGGATCCACGATGGAGGCGATAACTACTCTCCATCGAAATTAAAATTCACGATAAATGGAAAGTTGGTGACCATCGGTGAACAAGCTTTACTTGTAAGTCATCTATCGTTTCTCCTTCATCACTTGCCAATGACATTGAGCGCGCATCTCCCGAAAATCCGTTAGAAGATGAATCTACTAAAGCGGATCATCTATCTCTTCATATAAAGCGGCACAAATGGTGAAAGATGGCAATACTCGAGGATGGGGACAAGTTATCAAACACATCAAGAATGAAGCGAAAGCGGACTTGGGTTCACCGTATCCTCCAAAGAAAAGCAGAAAGATGAAACACTTTCCCGATCAAGGAAGTATTTCATAGTGGAGTTTCTTAAACCATGTTCATAAGAGGTTAATGTTGTAACCATTGAAGAGGATGAAGATGATCCATCTGAATCTGAAGAATGGAGCACTTATTTGAATAGCCATGTATGTGTCTCAAGAGGAATCATATGCACCGACTGATCAATTCAAAGACATGTCCCTGCAGCAACATGAAAATCCACCAGTCCCTGCTGAAATTTGGGATACCTTGGGAGAACCAAGTGGCAAATACGACTACATGGTGAAATACTCTGCGCCAGAAAGCTCAAAAATCCGGATCGAAGATATCCACCCACGGGATGGGGTGATGACTTTGACTACCTAGTCAATCGAAGAGGAATACTCGTCTTCTCAAACTAATCAACGATCGAGGTCCCAAATGAAGATCTCTGTTTCCAACACGTGCATGGATTTCACCAAGCGGATCACGGTTACCACTACATCAACATGATCGAAGATCAAGGTATGATTCGGGATACGATGCGGAAAGTGTCGTTGACAACGAGTCTCTTCACTCGAAGGCTGGAAGAACATCCCGATATTCAACACAAAGATCAACAGGAAGTACAAAGGCTATCTCTCATACTTCCGATCTGTTAATCAAGAAGATCGCTTTAGACACCAAAGGCAAAGGCCATCGTCGAGTCTTCAAAGCCCTCAGCCAGCAATCAAAGTTTACTCGAGGGTTAAACCAAGCGGAAAATTACCCAGTACCTCGACTTCAAGGAGTTCGTCACTATTGGAAACTGTTGAAGTTAGGACTAATGTTCATAGCTCTAAGTAGTTTATTTTGCTTTTGTTTTGAACTCTCGCTTAGCCCAAGCGAAGATGTTTTATAGGTTTAGCTTTTAAATAATTTCTCTTTGTCTTGCCCAAGACAAATGAGTTTGTATTTTAGGGCCTGTTCATATTGTGAAACATAAATAAAATCGTTGTTTTGTTTCCACACTCTATGTTTATTTTCATTTTACCTTTTTGGAAATGATAATAAAAAAAACATAAAAAATCTTCAAAAAAAATCATAATGAAAAATTAATCTAACACTTTCACATTAACTTTCAAAAAAATGATGATAAAACTTTTTCAAACATAAATCAAAAATGCGATTAAACAAATGGACAAATCCATTGAAAGCGGTAACTCTACACTCTTTCAACTTTGAAATTCCACAATGAATTATTTGAAGAAGAAGTTGAAGAAGAGATCTGGATGAAATTTCTAGGCGCTAAAGCACGAGGAAGGATCATTCGACCTCACAAAGAACCTCTAGAAGCAATCAACTTGGGTTACGAGAAAGATGCAAAAGATAAATATCGGACTTCACTCAGCAGCGATATCAAAACAAGATAAGTCTTCTCAAAGAATACGTTGATGTGTTTGCTTGGTCCTACCGAGGACATGCGGTTTGGATACCGGCATAGTAGAGCATCACTTGCCGTTAAGACCGAATGTCCTTGATTAAGCAAAGCGAGGAGGTTCATCCTGAAATGGTGAGAAAATTAAAAAAGTCAAAAAGCGACTTCGGTTTCCTTGTCACTTGAGTATCCTCAATGGCTAGCCAACATAGTACTGTATCCAAGAAAGATGGAAAGTTCGAGAATGTGTGTTGACTACGAGATCTGAACAAAGCTAGTCAAAAGCGATTTCCCACTTCCATATCGACATGCTAGTGGATAGTCGCCAAATTCAACGTCTTTTCTTTCATGGATGGTTTCTCTGGTTATAATCAGATCGAATGGCTCCGAAGACATGGAGAGACATCTTTCATCACGCCATGGGGCACTTTTTGCTACAAGGTAATGCCATTTGGATTAAAGAATGAGGCAACTTACGGAGGGCAATGACTACTCTCTTTCATGATATGATGCACAAAGAGATCGAGGTCTCGTGGACGACATGATAGCAAAGTCGACACCGAAGAGGAACATATAGACTATCTCTTAAAGTTGTTTCAGCGACTAAGGAAGTTTCAACTCCTTTGAATCTAACAAATGTACCTTTGGGGTAAGATCGGAAAACTCCTAGGTTTCATCGTCGGTCAAAGAATTGAAGTTGACCCGACAAAGTCAAGGCTATTCGAGAAATGCCTCGCCGTGCGGAAAAGCAAGTAAGAGGATTTCTTGGACGATTAAACTATATCTCAGATTCATCTCTCGGATAGCGCTACTACTGGGCCGATATTCAAACTTCTACAAAAGATCAAAGGTTGTGTGGACGGCGATTGCCAAAAAGCATTCGATAGTATCAAGGAATATCATCAAAACCACCAATCTTGATCCCTCGGTGGAAGGAAGACCATTGATCATATACCTTACCGTACTAGAAGAGTCCATGGGCTGCGTGCTTGGACAACAAGGCGAAAGCCGGTGAAGGAGCATGCCATCTACTATCGAGTAAGAAGTTCTGAGACTGTGAAACTCGTTACTCCATGCTCGAGAAAACATGTTGTGCTTTGGTGTGGGCTTCAAAGCGTCTTCGTAATACATGATCAACCACGACTTGGTTAATATCAAAATGGATCCTATCAAGTATGTATTTGAGAAGCACCTTAGCAAGGAGAATGCTCGATGGCAAATGCTACTATCGAATATGACATCCAATACCGCGAGAAAGCGGTTAAAGGCATTCTCGTGATCACTTGGCTTATCAACCGCTCAGCGAATACCAATCTCTCAAGTTTGATTTCCCGACGAGGATGTTATGTACTTGAAGATGAAAGATTGTGACGAACCGCTACGGAGAAGGACGGATCGAATCGAGATGGGGCCTAGTCTTGATGGAGGTGTAAATGTTTTTGGCAATGGAATTGGGGCGTCATCATTACTCAGAGGGTTCTCATATCCGTTTTTAGCCAGATTGCTGTTGATTGCACCAACAACATAGCAGAATATGAAGCATGCATCATGGGTATCGAAGAGGCCATCGACTTGAGGATCAAGATCCTTGATATATATGGAGACTCAGCCCTTGTGATCAATCAAATTAAAGACAAGTATGAAACTCATCATCTTGGTCTAATTCCTTACAGAGATTATGCGAGACGATTGTTGACTTTCTTCAACAAAGTTGAGCGCATCATATCCTCGAGATCAAAATCGGATGGCGGGCGCCTTGGCTACTCTATCTTCCATGTTCAAAGTCAACGATTGGAATGATATGCCTAGAATTCGCATCGAGCCTTGAAAGACTGCATATGTATTTGCGAGCGGTCTTGACGATAAGCCGTGGTTTCACGACATCAAACGTTTCCTTCAAACACGAGAGTACCCACTCGGGGCATCGTACAAGGATAAGAAAACTCTAAGGAGGCTTTCCAGGAATTTCTTCCTCAATGAAGATGTTCTATACAAAAGAAACTTCGACATGGTTCTGCTCAGATGCGTCGACAGACAAGAAGCAGACACAATTATCCATGAAGTGCATGAAGGGTCCTTTGGAACCCATTCGAATGGGCATGCAATGTCTAGAAAATCTTGAAAGCGAGGATACTATTGGATAACGATGGAATCGATTCTTTGCAAACACGTTAAAAGATGTCACAAGTGCGGATCTACAGCGGATAAGATCCATGTGCCTCCGACTCACTCAACGTTCTCTCCTCGTGGCCTTTCTCCATGTGGGGCATTGACATGATTGGAATGATTGAACCAAAAGCGTCCAGCGGACATCGCTTCATTCTAGTGGCTATTGATTACTTCACCAAATGGGTCGAGCGACATCTTACGCCAGCGTCACAAGACAAGTGGTTGTGAGGTTCATCAAGAACAACCTCATTTGCCGATATGGAATTCCAAGTAGGATCATTACGACAATGGATCAAACTTGAACAACAAAATGATGAAAAGTGTGTGAGGAATTCAAGATTGAGCATCATAACTCGTCTCCTTACGGCCAAAGATGAGCGGTGAGGCGCCATCAAGAACATCAAAAGATCGTCCGGAAATGATGGTCATCACTTACAAAGATGGCACGAAATGTTGCCATTTGCTCTGCATGGGTATCGTACCTCGATGCATTGCTTCAACGAGGGCAACTCCTTTTCTCTAGTATACGGCATGGGCAGTGCTCCCGTAGAAGTTGAGATCCGTCAATGAGAGTTCTCATGGAAACTAAGTTATCGAGGCGAATGGTGTCCAGCGGATCGACCAATTGAACTTAATTGAAGAAAAGCGCGACCGCTCTATGTCACGGACAACTCTATCAAGAAGAATGAATGAAAGCTTTCGACAAAAGGTCGACCTCGTGAATTAGGAAAGGCGACCTCGTGCTTAAAAAGATTACGTCTTTTCAAGCAGATTCTAGGGGCAAATGGACTCCTAATTACGAAGGCCCGTACATCGTCAAAAAGCTTCTCTGGCGGTGCTATGACTCTCACAACCATGGTGGCGATGAACTCCCGTATCCTGTAAATCTTGGGATCAAAAAATATTTGTCTAAAAATAAAGAACAGCTAAGTCGAAAACCGAAAAAGGCGGCTTAGGCAAATAGCGTCTCGGATTGAAAACAAAAAGCGATCCGGGCAAAAATTAGAGACAATAAGCAGAAATTATCACGATAGATCGAAAACACGAAAAGCGATCTAGGCAAAAACAAGGATACAAAGCGACAAATAGCTGCGGTCGATCAGTATTTTGTCCATGAAGAATTTTCCATCAGCGGATCTTCATCAACTCTTACGAAACAACAACGCGAGTTGGAATTCAAAGTTGTTAGGGATAGTAGTGGTTATTGCTTTCAATGTAGCCTTTTCCCAATAAATTATCATTTCCAACTTTTGTAAATAGTTCATGGAATCACGCCTTTGGTGATTACCATTCTATTCATAAATTTGAGCCTTGTGCCTTTTGTTTGCAATTCCTACTTTATTACATTTTGCAAAATAACGCTTTTATTGTGAAAATCACTTTTTGAAACTAAAATGTTTTAAATGAATTTTACTTCAAAATTTTGAAACAAAAGCAAAATTCTCCTTTGAAACTATGAACAAAAATAACTTAGTTTCTCCAAGAGTGTTTCGATCCCGATTAGGTAAGCCAAGCCCCTTTCTGTTGATCTTCTCCTCATCGAGAAATCATCAAAGGACGATATTCTTATCCAAAAGAATCCCGATCAAGTTGCCAATGAAATACCTTTCTCGGAAAGTGTAAAACATGCAACTCAAATTCTTCATTAGTGAATATCGCACCATTCTTGCAATTTTCACCAAGTATTTATTCGAGCGTGTGTGGTCCTTTTCCCAAATATCCCTTTAGTGTCTTTGTCAAGTATTGTTAGCATGCATATAACATTCATGACATTCATACATAATAGCATCATTCATTGCATTTTTGCATCTCTCAAAATGTTTGCTTCAAATCACTAGTATAAATCATGTTTACTCACACGGTACAAGTACATTCGATAGAATATCTCCAAGCAGAAAAAATACTTTTTCTTTGTTTCCCCAACGAGTATTCCCAAACAGAAAGGATATGTCTTCCTTTTTCCCCGGCAAAGTCCCCAACATGCATTTTCTTTCTCTATCATATTCGCGGTTTGAGATTATCCCTCGTTGGGAACAATATCTTGATTAACTTCTTTCTCTCGGT
This sequence comes from Vicia sativa, assembly GCA_021764765.1. Taxonomy (NCBI): domain Eukaryota; kingdom Viridiplantae; phylum Streptophyta; class Magnoliopsida; order Fabales; family Fabaceae; genus Vicia; species Vicia sativa. Next base: position 43,401,394 of record CM038796.1, on the reverse strand, counting down.
TCATTCACGGATAGAACCTTTGTCTGTTATTCACAAAGTGAATACAACTCATTTCTCAAAATTTACCTTGTTATAGTTATCACTTTCTTTGATAATTGGTAACATCTTCAAAACCCATTACCATACTATATCACGGTGATAATTGGTAATATCATTTCATTACCTTAAACATTGTCACAAAGGCGGCGAAGGTAATCTTTTGTTTCCCAAGCGAAGCAGGATGATCACATTTTGTGAATCAATCTTTAGCAGGGACATATTCACAAATTTCCCTTCACTATGTCATTTCTTTGATATCCTTTGGGAAAACTTTTTAATCATTTTGCATCATCCATCTTTTTGGTATCTTAGGTCCAAATTTTGCGTTACGATATTTAAGTCTCTTTACACCTATCAAAGCGAAGATATTCATCTTCATCTCTCGAGGTTAAAGAAACTTAAATAGGGCATCTGTCATACCCCAAATTTTGACCTAATATACCACCTTACATTTGCATCATTGCACAACTAACGATTCGAACGACGTGTGGTATAGCTTCACGAGTCAAAATTAGGGTTTCATCGATTTTCATCTAATTCAAGAGCTAAAATTAGGGTTTGAGATTTTCTCACTCCATTTGATCTATCTTGATCAAATCATCGACCTTCAATCCTCGGATATCCATTTTCTCGCGATTAATCGAGGATCGACCAATTAGGGTTTTGGTCGGGCATGAGAATTCTCGACTTTTGAACAAGAAATAACTTTTTGGATGAGATTGGTCATTATATCTTAGATATAACATCTTGACCTAATTTGGATTCAAAACATCACGAGAGGTTCATAGACTTCATCGATCGATTTGAAATGTCGATGAAAATTCATCTGCGAGAAAAGTCAAACTTTTTTGGTCAAAATTTTCAAAACAAAACTTTTCAATCATCAAAATACTTCACATGATCCATCATGATCATAAAAATCAAGAATTTGGAAAAGTCAACAAAAGTCAAAGTTTTCACACTTAAAAAATTTCTAAGTGTTGAAATTTCTCATTTTCCAAACTTCAAGCCATTTTTCACCAGTTCCAATGGAATTTGAAACAACTCAAAACATGAAAGTTGTAGCTTGTGGAAAGATCTTTCCAAAATGTCCAAGAACTCTCAAATCCATGGAGCTAGCTATGTCTTTGAAATTGAAACATAAGGCTCCATGAAACTTGATTTTCAAAATTCAAACATCAAATTATAGGTCATTTTGTGTTTCTTCATCTAGAAGCTTTCTAGCCTTGCCAAGTGGAGATCAAGCTGATAAATATCAGCCTAGAGGATATAATTGAAGATTGGATCAAAATGCAAAAATATAGCACATGGTGAAAAAAGGAGTTTCCTTTTTGGTAAAAACCATTCTTGCCCTTAAGTTAACCTTGAATATCAATTGGCTTGTACTCTTGCCTAATTTTGCAGAGCTTGTTTGCCTATAAATAGCTCACCATTTCAGAGAAATCAACACCAAAACAATGCAAAAATCCATGCTTTCATCCTTTTCTTGAAAATCAAGTAACATAGAGCAAAATTGCCAAACTTGCATTTTGAAATTCAAATAAAATCATGATGATCTTTGGTGTCAAACATGTCTCATAATCAATATCAACTTGTTCATAACTTAAAATCAAACTAAAAGCAAGAGAAAATCAGTTGCATTTCTATTTTCCAAACTTGCAAGCGCCATAGCAATCAATTTGGACTTGGGCTTGATTCCTTTGAGTTGTGAGCATCTAACACGATCCATATGCATCATGGGTTGATCGGATCAAGAACAACCATGTAACATCTTTAACGATTTCAGTTTCAATTTTTGAGTGTATGCAGGTGAACTTGGATGGACGATCGATAGAATTCATGATGTCAGGACCACTCCATAGCTTCCTATGCGTTGGAGCTTAACAATCAAGAAACAACCACTGGAAACACTCGGCATCGATTTCGATCTTCACTTTTCAGGTATAAACACGAACTTGGTTCTCATAATTCTTTGAATCTTTTGACAAAAGCTCTTGGCCAATTGTTTTCTGCACTAATAACGGTGATAACCCTCAAAAAATCAAGAATCATCAACCACAGTCATTTAATTTGATTTCGGTTTCTAGGGTTCTTGATTCCAGAAATCCAAACATGATAGGCAAAATAAATGAAATTAACAAGCATATTCATATTAGTGGTGCAAAACCGGTCAAGTTTGATGTTTATTTCACTCAATTTGGTTGAGAAGCGAAGATTTTGGATCGGATTTAACAAGCGAAAATCAAAACCATGAACCCGAGAATCTGCGCGTGTTCTTGGTGTTCTTCATTTTAAATTTTCAAACTTTCCAATATCATGTCTACGTGTGATAATCCACTAACACTCAGCGCGTTTGGCTCGGGTTGGTTGCTTGCTCTCTTAAGGCTCTTGACACGCGTCCACCCACGAGTCATGGGTTCAAAACCAGGCCAGACAAACTTTTTACAAACTTGTCATATTTTCATGTTTTTTATCAAACTTCAACAATTTTTTAACCAATCAAAACTTCTCATTTTGAGATGATTTTTTGCACACTTGTCATTAAATATATATATTTTATGATTATGTCAAAAAATCCAAAAATATTTTCATCGATTAATTTTAATCGGAGAAAGCGGCGTTAAACACTTTTCAAACCTCCTTAAAGGTGAATTTTTCAAGTTTTCGACTTCGATTTTTCAAAACTTTTCATAAATGACCTCATTTCAACATTTCAAAACATTTTCAAATCATTTTTCAAAACATTTCATCAAACTTGCATCTTTTACCATGATCAATCCGATTTAAACGATAAAAACAAATTCGTTCTTTCTCGAATTTCTCGATCGATCATGGACCACCCTTATGGTGTAAGTCCAAATCCTTTATGTACATATTTAGTTTTACTTGTACATACTCAAATTATCATTGTTAATATTCAAACATAAACAAATTTCTTTCGTTTGTTTTCATTCGTTTGTCTATACGCTGAATCCATTGGTTCTAAAGGAAGGTTTCTCCTGAGCAAATTTTCTTTTTAACCAATGGGCCTCCATCACGGTGTAAGTCCCATAACATTCTTTTATGTACATAATATATCTTTGTACATATCAAAAACTTTCCAAACACATACAAATTTTTATCATACATAACACGGATACTTCTTTTTCAAAACCTTTTTCATGCATATACAGGATACTTCTTTTAAAACCTTTCATCATACATATCTGAGATACTCTTTCTTTGAAAATACTTTTGAGATAAACTTTGATCAATCATTTCTATTTCATCTGTATTTTACATAATACCATTGGTATTGAAAGGAGCATTATTCACAATGAAGCTGCTTTCAAATCAATGGGCCTCCCTTACGGTGTAAGTCCCACCCTCCTATGTACATCCATCTTTCTCGTACATAAAAACTCGTTCGTGTACATATTCATTTCCTTGTACACAATACAAACTGTGAATAATCAAGTTCGCTCGTTTTAAGCGTTAGTTTCACAGACACTTGTTTATATTCCATAAACTACGTAAATAAACATCATGCATTGTTTATATTTCCTTCATAAACTCCTGTGAATACATATCACACACACACTTTTTTTATACAAGCTGTCTAATAATAACATAACAATTAGACTAATCAATAGGTTTCGAGTTTAGCCTCATTGGGCTCATACAAGACAACTCATCACCAGTTGAGTTTAGCCTCCGCTTGGGCTTCATACAAGATAACTCATCCCGGTAGTCGGTCTCTTGGGCTTTGTACAAAGAAACTCTCCCACGAGTTAGCCTCGCTTAGGCTTCGTATAAGACAACACTCCCTGTTGGTCACCTCCTCTTGGGCTTCGTTCAAAAGAACTCCTCATTGAGTTTAGCCTTCTCTTGGGCATCATACAATGAAAGAGGCAGAAATCTCTTATGACCTCTATTGGGCTTCCAATACAAAAGAATCACCAGCTAAGATAGAACCAGAAAGGATGGTTTCCGGTGAAATCACTTTCAAATTCCCCAGAGAGTAAAATTTCCCGGTGAAATTACTCTTATTCAGAAAAGGATGGTTTCTCGGTGAAATCCCTTTCAAACCAAAGACAGCCATACCCTATAGCTTCCTCTTGAGCTTCATACAAGGACCCTCGATGATCCTCGATGACCCGCGATGACCCTCGGAATGCCTCCTCTTGGGCTAACAATACAAGGACCCACGGGCTTCTTAAAAGCATCCCTTAAATTCAATCAATTTCTCCTTGAGATTTAGACATCTATCATCTCTATGGAAGAAGTATCTCATCTATCACATCACATACAGTCAAAAACTTTTCAAACTCTTTTCAAACTATTTTCAAACAAAAACATCTCTTAATTGTAAGTGGTAACACTTGTACACTCAAGCAAAACACCCAATACTTACAGTTAAAAGATTCAATCATCTTTTCAAACATCTTTCTTAAACATGTAGTAGTAGCAGCTTGTACACTCAAGCAAAACACCTAATACTTACGACGAAGATTTTAAACAATCAAACTTTTCAAAATGTATGTGATGAAATAGATTAGATACATTTTTCATTAAGATGACATTTATCATCTCTTACTAACATCCGTTGCTTTCCATTCTTGCGGGAAAACGATAAAATGATTTTAGGATTTGGAAGCTCAAGTGTAAGTAACCAAAGTTCAAGCTTGCGATCGTCTTGCTTATCCATTGGCGGAAACCCTATTATATCATTCCTTCCTTGAGCTATCTCCTCCCTTGTGGCTGATAAAGCTCATTTAACCATGGCTTTTAAGGCAAGGAGTTAGTATTCTGACTGTAATCATTCACTAGAAGCGTCTCATAAAGACCCTAGGAACTCTTCACCTTCGTACGTCCATTCAACGTTTCTCTGGAGTACTTGCGAGCTACACCTCGGGCCTAAACCGTCTTCGCGTCTTTTCCCGAGATCCAAGTCGGACATAGATCTCCTCTCGGTCGGTCGAGACCTATCCCGGACCCTTCTATCCAGGCAGCCATCTCGGCTGAGGATTTTGTGCATGATCATAAGCCCCCTTGGTCGCTCGGTTTTAAGCTTCTTGAATCCGTGTCGACCAAACAGTTTGAACCTTTAATCCCTTAGCGAGATGTGTTACGTTTTCAAACTTTCCAAAAGTGTGACACGTGACTCACGTGACACCAGTCCAACGGTCATTTGCGTGATTGCCCTATAATATGGAAAACCTGATTTCACGCCTTCCTTTCCTCTCACTCATTATATTTCACTTAATTGCTCTCTAGGAAATCTTTCTCTACAAATCTCCAAATCCTACTGCGCTCTTTTGCCGTCAGTTACTTCAAAACACATCCTTTCAGTCGATCGATCATCAAACTCAAGTATCCTCTTTTCCCTACATTGCTTTTTTGTTTCATTCTAAACATGGTCATCATTAGGGAATGCGATGATTTTGGTCGCAAAATCCACTTAGAAAACGAGGAATGAAAAACCCTGTTTGAGGAATGCATGCGCGAGATGAGCAATGCTCGAAGAATAAGCCGACCTAAAGAGTCACAGATAGGGTTTGCAGAGTTTTACTTGAGTGATTGACCTGCGACTCTTGAGGTTCGGTCGAGCTAATAATGGAAACCAACCGTGCGATCAAAGGAAGGCATGGGCTTTAAGCAGACTGATACAAGATGAAGAAATTAGCATAGCTCTTTGAAGTGTCTGGTCTGGGGCGAAGATGGCGTGATTCAGGTCTTGTGAGTGCAGGGAAAGTGTGCATGATCCAGT
>CM038796.1:43311248-43395506 GCA_021764765.1 Vicia sativa | reverse complement strand
CCACAATGTCTATCACATGGTCTTCATCCGACGTGGTTTTTATCACCATGTCGTCTATCACTTCAATATGCGTCCAATGGAGGGCAAACACCATATCCATCGGTCTCTGGTAGGTCGGCAGGCCTCTTCAAACCAAACGCATAACTACTAATAAATTCTTCGCTCCGTCGTGAAGGCTGTTTTGGACGCATCAGCCGGGTTCATGCGAATTTGATTGTACCTTGAGTACGCATCCAAAAAACTTAGGAGGCGAAAACCAGAGGAGTTGTCGATCAAACGGTCAATGTGAGGTAATGGATATGGATCCTTCGGACATGCCTTGTTCAGGTCGGTGAAGTCTACACACATCCTCCACTTGCCATTTTTCTTCTTCACCATAACGACGTTTGATAGCCAAGTTGGGTATTGTACCTCTTTCACGAAACCGGCTTTCAACAACTTTCCTACTTCCTCCGAAACAGCCTGTCCCCTTTCTTCCCCCATCTTCCGCTTTCTTTGTGACGCGGACTCGGGATCAATTGACAAATGATGACACATTTGGGATCTATGCACGCATATCTGGCAGCTTCAGGCAAAAAGGTCTAGATTTTGCCTTAATACACGGACTATCTCGTCTCCTCCTCCTTTGTCAGCTGCGTTCGGGTGGGTAATTTCAATGGGGATGTATCTGACCTCTCCTCACGAGGTAAGTCCATCCTCCGTCCTTTCTCTTGGATCAATGTCGACCATGCCGACTTCATGTTTGGAGGCTTGATGGACCCGACCTTTTCTTAGCTTTCAAACTGTCATATAGCACTTCGGGCCAAACCTTGGTCCCCACGGATAACCAGAACACGCCTGTTGCGAGAGGATACTTCATAGTCAAAACAGTGTTGACAATACCGCTTCAAGTGCATTAAATGAAGGTCGCCCGACGATAATGTTGTAGGGTGACGTACGTTAACCACAAATACCTAACCTACGGCCTTGGCATTTTCTCCTTCTCAAAAGTAGTTGATACGGGGAGATACCCCGAACCTGCACACTCGCGGAGAACCCTCAGAGTTCCGCTGAAGGTAACAACTCATTTGGCTCGAAACCCATACCTTTGAAGGCCTCCTAGTAGAGGACGTCCTGGAGCTTCCGGTCGATTAACACGCTTGGCAATCCCAGATCGCACCTCAATCACCATTGGGTCGTTCTCATGTGGAAGAACTTCTTTGGCATCTTCCCAGGAAGGTTACCACCAGGGATCAAACCTCGAAGTTCAATCGAAGTACACCCGGAGCCCCGAGCATATCTTTTTACCAGCTGAACTAGTGGAGCCACCTCCGCAAATCCCAGGAGATGGTGTTTAGAGTATGCCGGTCGACCTTCCTTACCTCCTCCACGCCTTGCCTTTTTCTTGGACCGGAGTCGAAACCGGATCTCGCGGGGATGAATCCCGTTCTTAGTCCGCCCAGGGATCTTCCTTCACATATGTTGATAGCTTTCCTCTTTGAATTAATTTTTGATCTCCCTCCGCAATTATCGAGACTCGTGGTGTGCCTTGGTGATGAAATTCACACATGCTCTGGATCACTTCCTAGAACCGTGTTAACGATCCACTTCTGCAAGGTGGAGTGAGCTTTAAATGGTGACGTCCGGAGGATATCTTCCCTACGGTATTGAGGCGTCGCGTCTCCACGGAACCGAGAAGCCGATCGCGGACGTGGGTCTGTCGTTCACGGGTGGTGACATTATCCGTGATCGGACTCGTTAAATCACGTCCGTCCCCTGTCTTTAGAATTTCGAGCTCGCTTTTCCATGTTACTTTCTTCTCCTTCACGTAGCACTCGGCTCGAGTAATGATCTCGTCCATGCTTTTGGCGGGTTTTGGGCTAAGGACTCATTGAACTATCCGCCCTTAAGGCCGTCTGAACAACGACCACAAATATCTCCTGATTAGGATGTGAGACCTTGATAGTCTCCTCGTTGAATCTAGCCATGAAGTCCACGAGAGGAACTCGGCGTTGTTTCACATTGAAGAGGAGGTATTGCCTACCGCGATGACGATTAGTGAGAGCTGCGAATGATTTTCGGTTGAAATCTTGATAGCTTACTAGACAACAGGGGCAGCCCATACGGTATGAAGGCCGACTCTACACGAAGGTACGGCCATCAGTTTGCACGCAGGGGTCGGTTGCTCCAATAAGTGCCATCGTGTTGTTATGGCAATGATGTGCTCTGGGGTCCGTCTTTGCCATCGTGATGATGCGGTCAGGGGTTTGAAATTCTGGAACAAGCATCCTCCCAGTTGCTGAGACAAAGGTTGTGGCTCGGAGGTTCTACTTCTTGATCCTCTGCTTTTCCAAGCTCTTGAGTTGAAGGCTTGCAATTATCTGATGTTTCGTTATGCCGGCGTGGGTCGTCGATCATTGCCCGACAAGCGAGTGAGATCCGGTGGATCTGTGGTGATGCTTGAGACATTCGTCATATATATGTTTTTACTTGTGCGGCTGGGAATGATTTCACCGAGGCCCCACGGTGGCGTAAATGTTCTTGCAGGAAAAACCTTATTAAAATGATTTTAGGATTTGGAAGCTCAAGTGTCGAACTTAAGTTCCAAGCTTAGATCGTCTTGCTTATCCATTGGCGAAACCTATTTATATCATTCCTTCCTTGAAGCTATCTCCTCCCTTCCGTAACTGACCAAGCTCATTTAACCATGGCTTTTAAGGCAAGGAGTTAGCTGTTACAGCTTGTAATCATTCACTAGAAACGTCTCATAAAGACCCTAGGAACTCTTCACCTTCGTAACGTCCATTCAACCGTTCCTCTTGGGTGCCGAGCTACACCTCGGGCTAAACCATCTTCGCGTCTTTTCCCGAGATCCAAGTCGGACATAGATCTCCTCTCGGTCGGTCGAGACCTATCCCGGACCCTTCTATCCAGGCAGCCATCTCGGCTGAGGATTTTGTGCATGATCACTTTCCACTAGCATAAGTGGGAACTACGATTGCTCTGACTTTCTCAACATCCTTTTGAGAATCGTAGGCCAAGGTCTCATCCTTGCGGGCAAATTTCTATCTCCTCGGACCAAACAAACCATAGAACCACAGCAGACCCGAGCTCAAATGCTCGATTCCCACTAGGGCATATGTATCTGAGAGATCCACGATCTTTGCGAGCCTGATAATAACAAAACCTAGAATCCCACATAATCTCTTTCTTTAAAATCCCAAGGAGAAACTTTCCCAATCATAGAAATAGCAATTAAAACATACAAACATATCAAGCGTATTCATATATAAATGTAGATAACTACATATATTTAGGGTGCTCCATCTATTCCTTTATATACCAATCCCCCTTACTCGAATCTCCCCATGCGTTCGTCTAGTTTGCGCTGAGTAGTTACATACCAATATCAATTGAGGGTATTTCAGCTTTCCCCTTTTCATAATCATTAAATCATCTTTCTTGTGTTGAAAATAATAAAGCTTGATGCTCATGGCATCTTTATAAACAAATCAAAGATTTAAATGTTGCGTGCAGAGAATCCGAACTCACGTTCGCATCCTCGGTAGCGTCACCTTTACGAACAAGGGGGTGGTGGGAACTCAGATCTAAGTAGGACTTAGGTTGAAGTTGCATTGGGTAGGTTTTAAGTGAAGGAGATAAAGCTGGTTGGTTTATTCACGAATTAATTCTACTAATAGTGAATTTTCTCCCTAGCTTGTAGCCCCGGATGTAGGTGTAGTTAGACCTTTGAGCGGGTAAACAACTTATTGTGTTCTTTACTGCTATTTATATTTCTTGTGTTGTTGTTAGCAGTGTCGATAGTGTGTCATAACATTCTGCGTGACATCACGTGTCTGCTGCCGAGGCTAATATGCATTACGACTAGCCGAACTAGGCATAGCGCATTGGGGAGATTCGGGCAAGGGGTTGTTATATAAAGGGAATAGATGGAGCACCCTAAATATATATAGTTATCTATAGCTTTATATATGAATATGTTTGATATGTTTGTGTGTTTTAAATTGCTATTTCTATGATTGGAAAGTTTCTCCTTTGGATTTTAGAAGGGTAGATTATGTGGGATCCTAGGTTTTGTTATTATTGTGCTCGCTAAGATCATTGGGATCTTCGCATACATATCCTTAATGGGAATCGAGCATTTGCTTGGATCTAAAGGGATCTATGGTTTGTTTGGTTTGAGGAGAAAGAAATTTGCTAAGGATGGACCTTGTGCCTACGTATTCTCAAAAGATGTTGAGAAAGTCGAGCAGTAGTCCCACTATGCTAGTGGAAACAGGGGAGGTTATTAAGAGATACAGACAAATGTCATCTTAATGAAAAACGTATCTAATCTATTTCAATCACATACATTTTGAAAGGTTGATGGATCGAATCTTTCATCGCAAGTTATAGGTGTTTTGCTTGAGTGTACAAGCGTTACCACTTACGAGTTTTAGAAAGATATTTGAAAAAAGATGATTGAATCTTTTAATTGTAAGCATTGGGTGTTTTGCTTGAGTGTACAAGCGTTACCACTTACGATTAAGATATGTTTTTTGTTTGAAAAGAGTTTGAAAAAGTTTTTGATTGTATGTGATGTGATAGATGAGATACTTCTTCCATAGAGATGATAGATGTCTAAACCTCTTGGAGAAATTGATTGGATTAAGGGGATGCTTTTAAGAAGCCCATGGGTCCTTGTATTGTAAGCCCAAGAGGAGGCATTCCGAGGGTCATCGAGGGTCCTTGTATGAAGCTCAAGAGGAAGCTATAGGGTATGGCTGGCTTTGGCTTTTAAGAAGGATTTCACCGGGAAACCATCCTCTTAGGATTTCAAGAGCAATTTGACCGGGAAATTATACTCTCAGGGTTCTATCTTAGCGCGGGTGATTCTTTGTATTAGAAGCCCAATAGGAGGTTGTTAAGAGATTTCTTGGTCTCTTTCTTGTTTGATGCCCAAGAGAAGGCTAAACTCAATGAGGAGTTCTTTTGAGCGAAGCCCAAGAGGAGGTGACTCAGCGGAGTGTTGTCTTATATGAAGCCTAAGCGGAGGCTAAACTCAGATGAATGAGTTTTCTTATATGAAGTCTAAGAGAAGGCTGAACTCAGATGAAGTGAGTTACCTTGTACAAAGCCCAAGAGGAGGCTAACTTTGTGGGGAACTTATTTGTTAGACTAGTTGTTATGTTATAACTAGACAGTTGTATAAACAAGTGTATGACGTTTATTCACAGGAGTTTATGAAGGAAATATAAACAAATGCATGTAATAGTTTATTTACAAGAGTTTATGAAAGAAATGTAAACAAGTGTGTGTAAAACGAACGTTTGAAAGCAGCGTAACTTGATTATTTACAAGTTTGAATGTGTGAGGAATGAATATGTACACGGCGGTATTTATATACGAAATAAATATGTACATAGGATGGTTGGGACTTACACCGTAAGGAGGCCCATTGGTTTAAGCAGTTTCACAGGAATAATGCTCCTTTTAATACCAATGGTATTGATTATATCAAGCGAAATGAAAACAAGCGGAAGTTTATGCATACTTGAGTATTTACAAAGGTATCTATATAATGTACAAGTAAAAATTGGTATGTACATAAAAGAATTGGATATGTACAAGGAAATACTTATGTACATAAAAAGAATTTTGGGACTTACACCGTGAGGGAGGCCCATGATCGATTAAGAAATCCGAGGAAAAACGAGTTCGGTTTTATCTTCAAATTGGATCGATCATGGAAAAAAAAGATGTAAGTTTGATGAAAAGTTGTGAAAAGCTCTTGAAAGTGTTTTTGAAGGATGAAGTATACTTACAAGAAGTTTGAAAAAAGTTTCGGGCTTCGAAAGTTTGAAAGAAACGTCTTTGAAAGTGCTTTGAAAAGTACTCAAAACGTATTGTTTTCGGCTCGATAAAAATATAATCAAAAGAAAGTTTTTTTGAATTTTTTTGACATTATCATAAAATACACATGTTAAATGACATGTGTGCAAAAAAATCACCTCAAAATGAGGAGTTTTGATTGGGTTTTGAAGAAGTCAAAGTTTGAAAAAAATGTGAAGAGAAAACAAAAAAGTTTGGCAAAAATGGTCCCAAGGCTACTCGAACCCGGGACCATTGGGCAAGGCGTGGCAAGGCAAAATGTTAAGAGTGAGCTGGCAACCGCTGGGGCGACAATACATCCGTTCATATATCCAACTTCATGTTATTATATTATAAACTAAATGTTTGAATTTGAAAAAACGCGCGAACTCATCTTCTTCTTCCTCGATCCTTCAATCAGCAATGGATTCTTTGTTTCTCAATGAAATTGCTCGATGTAAACATCAAACTTGATCAAAATTGAACCAGGAACATGATGATGTGATTATTTTTAGTTTAACATGATTAAATTTCCAGAATACACGAAGAACCCTAGTTCTTTAAAATCAAATTGAAATCGTGTATGGACATGGATTCAAGCAATTAGTTTAGGGTTAATGATCAGTGAAGGTGCAGAAAAAAACGGCCAAGAGTTTTTTGAACTGGAAATAAGAAATCAAAGAGTTCGAAGTTGAGTCACTTACCTCTTGAAGCTGAGATCGAAATCTTCAAAGGAGCTGTTACAGTTGATGTTTAAGGATTGCTGGAGCAGCAGTGAGCTTCAGGGAACGTGTGAGGATGCTCTGCTTGCCTTGAATCAACTGAATTATTCGACCAAGTCCACTTGCATATGCTTGAAGTGAAACTCGAATCCGTGTTTGGAAGTGTTACAGTTCAAAAAAGCCGATTTGTATCACTCATATGAGATGTATGGATGATGTTTGAATGATCAAAACACAACTAGCTCGAGCCAAATATCAGTTTTGAAGTTTAAGGCAGTTTTTGCAAGTTTTGAAATATGAAAAGCAATTCTGGTTTTTAGTGATTCTTGTGTTGATTTTAAGTTTCAAACCAGCTACATATTGATTTTAAGACATGTTAGACACCAAATCTCTCATGGTTTTTCACAAGTTTTGAAAAATACAAGAATTCTCACTTTGAACTATGTTACTTGAAATTTAAGAAAGAAACGAGAAAGCTTGTTTTGGCATAGCTTTGGTGTGGTTTCAAATGGCAAACATGACCTCTATTTATAGGTCAAAAAATCAGATTAGCAAGCAAAGAAGATTGGCTTGGATTTGGACAACTTGCCTTAGAGGGCAAGAAAGTCTTTTTTGCCATACATGCAAAAGGAACCTTCCTTTTAACCATGGTTAAATTTAACTTGATCTTATCTCCATCATAATTACCTCTCAACTGATTTTTATCAGCTCTAGCCTATCTCCAATTAATGACAAGGCTTCTAGAAGGAGATTTTGCAAAAAATGACTTGTAATTTTGAAGGTTGTACTTGAAAATCATGGCTTTTGGAGCCCTATGTTTCAAAATCAAAAGTATAGCTAGACACATTGGATTTGCAAGTTCTTGGACATTTTGGAAATCTTGTTTCAAGGGCTACAACTTTCATGTTTTGAGTTTTTTCTAATTCCAAATGGAACTATGTGAAAAATTGCCATGAAAGTAGGAAAAAATGTGAAATTTCAACACTTGAAAATTTTTCTAAGTGTTGAAAATTTTGACTTTTTGTTGACTTTTCCAAATTTCTTGATTTTTTATGATCATGATGGATCATTTGAAGTATTTTGATGATGTAAAAAGTTTTATCTTGAAAAAGTTGACCAAAAGTCAAAGTTTGACTTTTCAGTGCAGATGAAATTTCATCAGATGATCCAAAAATTGACTGATGAAGTATGTGAACTTCTGTGATGTTTTGAATCCAGAAATTAGGTCAACATGTTGTATTGGAGATATGAAGATCAATCTCCGGAGCAAAAAGTCATTCATTGATCAGAAAATCAGTGATTGCTTATCCTCGATGAAAACCCTAATTGGTCGATCCTTGATAGATCATGAGGAAAAGTTGGATATCTGAAGATCAGAGGTTGATGATTTGATTAAGATAGATCAATTGAGGTGAGTGAAACTCAAACCCTAATTGATTACCTCTTGAATCGGATGAAAATTTGTGAAACCACGATTGTGACACATAGAAGCCACACGATTAATTACATTACAGCTGTTAGTGATGCAGTGATGCATATGTAAGGTGGTATATTAGGTCAAAAATTGGGGTATGACAGATGCCCCTATTTAAGTTTCTTTAACCTGAGATATGAAGATGAAGATCTTCGTCCCGATAGGTGTGAAGAGACTTAAATATCAGAATACGCAAATTTTGGACCTAAGATACCAAAAAATGCGAGTGATGCAAAATGATCGCAAAAAGTTCACCCAGGAGATATCGAAAATTGATATACCGGGGGGAATGATTGTGAGGATGACTTAATCTATCTAAGAAAGGAGAATCCTGTTTGTTTGGGAAACAAACAATATGTTTCACTGGGAAAATAGATTCACAATGCATGTGAATATCTGTTTCGCTTTGGGAAACGAGAAAATTACCTTCTATCAGCCTTGTGACAATGTTTAAGGTATATGAAGATGATATTACCAATTATCAGCCTTGTGATAGTTTACGGTAATGAGTTTCGAAGATATTACCAATTATCGGTATGATAACTATAACAAGGTAATTCTTGAGAAAATTACTGAGTATTCAGCTTTGTGAATAACAGACATTGATGGAAACAGATTTCAAACGAGTTTCTATTTTTCACAGCTACAATCTTGCCGGGGATCTCTCTCTCTTGAGAAGATGCGGGCATTTTGATTGATAAGACACATGTTTCTTTAGACAGAAAGACAACTGTGGGGATTTCTTGAACTGTCATGATTTGAACTTGCTGAGAAGAACAATCGCTTTATGACAAGTTTCAAGATGAAAAGGAAATAAGCAGCTCAGATGATGAGGCTATTGCTTATTGTTTGCAGGTAGATTTTTCTATGAAATCTAATCCTGAAATGATTAGAGACAAGGTTCTATCCAGGAATGAGCTGGAAAGAAAAGGTCAATCAAGACTTCGTTCCCAATGAGGAATGCTCTCAGCTGAGGAACAGGAGAGAAAAACATATTTTTCTTCTTGGGGATAATCTACTGGAGATATGACATACCCACATGAGTAAATACAACCTAAATCAGTGATGTTGAAGCAAACATTTGAGAAGTGCATGAATGCATTAATGATGCTTTTGTGTATGAATGATGAATGTCATGAATGTCACATGCATGCCGAAGATACTTGACAAGATAACAAAAGGGGGTATTTGGGAAGAGGACTACGTCACAGTTCAAACAAATACTCAGCAAAATCCGCAGCAATGGTGTAGACGTTACTGATGAAGAATCTGAGTTGCATGCTTTAAACTTTCTGAAGAAGGCATTTCATTGGCAACTTTGTTGGGAATTCTTTTTGGATAAGAATACCGTCCTTTGTTGATCTCTTTTTGAGAAGAAGAAAACTTCTTTAGCAACTGTTCTATCTTTCAGAGATCGAAACACTCATGGAGAAAATTGTTGAAGTTCTTTCTGTGTTCATAGTTCAAAGGAAAATTCGCTTTTATTTCAAAAATTTGAAGTAAAAATTCATTTAAAACCTTTTTAGTTTCAAAAAGTGATTTTCACAATAAAAAACGTTATTTTGCAAAACAGAATAAAGCAAGAATTGCAAACAAATGGGCACAAGGCTCAAATTTTATTGATAGAATGGTAATCAGCCAAAGGCGTGATTCCATGAACTATTTACAAAAGTTGGAAATGGTAATTTATTAGGAAAAGGCTACATTGAAAGCAAATAATCGCTATTATCCCTAACAACTTTGAATTCCAACTGTGCTTGTTGCTTCAGAAGATTTGATTGAAGATCCGTTGATGGAAGTTTCTTCAGATTGACGAAGTACGGACTGATACAGTTACTTTGCCGTTCTTTTATCCTTAATTTTTGCATAGATTGCCTTTTCAGGTTTCCAATCTATCAGGATAATTTCTATTTATTGTCTCTAATTTTTGCCTGGACCATGTTTTGAGTTTTGATCCACGAGCTCATTTTGCCTAAGCCGCCCTTTTCGGGTTTTCGACTTACATTTGTTCTTTTGTTTTTAGACAAAGTATTTCTTGACTATCGGCATTCACAGGATACGGGAGTTCATCACCGTCCATGGTTGTGAGAGTCATAGCACCGCCAGAAAAGCTTCTTTTGACGATGTATGGGCCTTCGTAATTAGGAGTCCATTTGCCCCTAGAATTAGGTTGAAAAGACATAATCTTTTTAAGCACGAGGTCGCCTTCTCGAAATTCACAAGATCGGACCTTTTTGTCGAAAGCTTTCTTCATCCTTCTTTGATATAGTTGTCCATGACACAGAGCGGTCAGGCGCTTTTCTTCGATTAAGTTCAGCTGGTCGTATCTGCTTTGACACCATTCAGCCTCAGATAACTTAGTTTCCATGAGAATTCTCATTGACGGAATCTCAACTTCTACGGGGAGGACTGCTTCCATGCCGTATACTAGAGAAAAAGGAGTTGCCCCTGTTGAAGTGCGTACTGAAGTACGATACCCATGCAGAGCAAATCGCAGACATTCGTGCGGTCTTTGTAGGTGATGACCATTTTTTGGACGATCTTCTTGATGTTCTTGTTGGCAGCTTCAACGGCGCCATTCATCTTTGGCCGGTAAGGAGATGAGTTATGATGCTCAATCTTGAATTCCTCACGCAATTATTTCATCATTTTGTTGTTCAAGTTCGATCCATTGTCTGTAATGATCTTACTTGGAATTCCGTATCAGCAAATGAGGTTGTTCTTGATGAACCTCACAACCACTTGTCTTGTAACGTTGGCGTGAATCTTGCTTGACCCATTTGGTGAAGTAATCAATAGCCACTAGAATGAGCGATGTCCATTGGACGCTTTTGGTTCGATCATCCGTCATGTCGATGCCCACATGGAGAAAGGCCACGAAGAAGAGAGAACATTGAGTAGAGTTGGTGTACGTGGATCTTATCTGCGTAGATCGACACTTGTGACATCTCTTGGCGTGTTTACAATCAGATTCCATTGTTATCCAATAGTATCACGCTCTCAAGATCTTTGGACATTGCATGTCCATTTGAATGGGTTCAGAAGGACCCTTCATGCATAAATGAATTATCGTTATGCGCCCGTGTCTATCCACGCATACGGCGGGACCATGTCGAAGTTTCTTTTGTATAGCACATCTTCATTCAGGAAGAAATTTCTACAAAGCCTCCTTAGAGTTTTCCTATCTTTGTACGATGCCCCGAGTGGGTATTCCTGAGTTTGAAGAAAACGTTTGATGTCGTGGATCCACGGTTTATCATCGAAGACTGCTTCAGTTGCAAATACATCGCGTCTTTCAAAGGCGTCGTCTGGATCTTAGGCATATCGTTCCAATGGTTGACTTTGACCATGGAAGATAGAGTAGCCAAGGCGTCTGCCATTCGATTCTGATCTCGAGGGATATGATGTAGTTCAACTTTGTTGAAGAAAGTCAACAAACGTCTTGCCTAATCTCTGTAGGGAATCAAACCAAGATGATGAGTTTCATACTTGTCCTTGATTTTATTGATCACAAGGGCTGAATCTCTATATATGTCAAGGATCTTGATCCTCAAGTCGATGGCTTCTTCGATACCCATGATACAAGCTTCATATTCTGCGATGTTGTTAGTGCAATCGAATAGCAATCTGGCGGAAAATGGGATATGAGAACCCTCGGGAGTGTTGATGACTGCCCCAATTCCATTGCCAAAGACATTAACTGCTCCATCAAAGATTAAGCCCCATCTAGATTCTGGATCAGGACCTTCTTCAGGTAGCAGCTCGTCAC
This sequence comes from Vicia sativa, assembly GCA_021764765.1. NCBI lineage: Eukaryota > Viridiplantae > Streptophyta > Magnoliopsida > Fabales > Fabaceae > Vicia > Vicia sativa. The sequence goes on along the minus strand of CM038796.1, from coordinate 43,383,691 downwards.
AATCTTTCATCTTCAAGTACATGACATCCTCGTCAGGGAAGTCAAACTTGAGAGATTGGTATTCGTTGATCGGTTGATAAGCCAAGTGATCGGCGAGAATGCTTTCTTTGACCGCTTTTTGGGCACGGTATTGGATGTCATATTCGGATAATAGCATCTGCCATCGAGCAATTCTTCCTGTTAAGGCAGGCTTTTCAAAGACGTACTTGATTGGATCCATTTTGGAGATTAACCAAGTCGTGTGATTGATCATGTACTGTGTAACACGGTGAACTGACTTTGTAGTTTTTGTATCGCAAATGTGCGGATAGCAAGAGTCGCCACCGACTTTTCTTTTATCCAATTAAGGGAAGGTAAAAAGTACAGATAAATACCTTCGTTAGATTCTGAGTAAGGGAGAAGGTTATGAAAAGGGAAGGTATTAGCACCCCTTTCCATCCGTAGTTATCTACGGGCTCTTAGTTCCTCTTAGATCACTTTAAAATTGTGCTTTCTGTGTGTTTGACAAAAATGTTTTGAAAAGGCATTTCGCTTTGACTTTGTAATGATTCATGTAGGAATGTATACAAAGTGTTTGGAAATGTTTCGTTTTTGAAAAGAGTTTGAACTTTGACAAAAGTGTGAGTTGTGAAAAGCATTTGGTTTGAGCAAGCAACTAAAAGTCTTATTACCTACTCAGAATTGGTCGTTTTCGTGTTATTTTACGTTCCTTTAGAATAAGGCTATCCATACCATTAGTTGGTAGGTAACTCTATTCGTTGGATGTAAGCGGGACATTCGAAGGGACATCGGATGGTCATAGAAGGCAACTTGTAGGAAGTATCCTAACACATTCGAAGGGACTATCATCATTTTTCGTAGGCGACAATCGAGGGTCAAGATCATGTTATTCGTATCGGGGATATCGATATGAGATGCTGCTAGAATACCTCTACGTTCGAGGGACATGACCATTTGTATTCGTAAGGCATCGAGAGAGAATTACCCTAAGGGGTGCATGTGTGAAAAGAGTGTGTCAATTCAGATATTTTATCTTAGCAATTAGTGAACCATGTTCAATTTTAGTCTTGCCATACACGCCTAATTACTAGCAGTTTATAGGGTGCGGAAATTAAAATGCGGAAATATAAAGTGCGGAAAGATAAATCCTACGCTATTACATGGCTTTGGGGCAGATACATAATTTAGACTTGTGAAAAATAAAAACCCTAATTAAACTATTACATCCCATAAGCAGTTACATTATTTGAAAAAAGAAAACGATAAAAGAAATCGTCTGAAACGGGACAACCTGTGAAAAGATGAGCAAACCGGAAAATACGATGAAATCGAATAAGAGGAAAATGTTAGTAAAAATGCAAATTTTTAGATGAGAAAAATATTTCATGCTGGAAATAACATTAATATGCTAAAATAATTTTTTGGGATTTTTTGGAAAAGATTTAATAATTAAAAACTAATTAAAAGTGATTTAAATGATAAATTAGGAATAAAAATAAATATGCATGCAAAATAATATTTTTTAATTTTATAAATTAAATAAACATTTTATGAAAATAAATGCAAAAGGAAAAATATTTTTGGTGATTTTTAATGCATGAATAAAAATATAGAAGTAAATTAAAAATGCATGAAAAATATGAAAATATGAAAATAATTGAAAAAGTTTGAAGTTTGTAAAAAGAAATCAAAATCGGTCCCTGTGAGGTTCGAACTCGTGACATGGGAGAGCATCTATCAACAGGAAGCGCCTTAACCAACTGAGCCAGCGTGCACGTGTGTTTGAAAATTGGAACGGGTGGAATGTAAACAGCGTCCCCTGTTGCATCAAACTCGCATGAGACTTCATCTTCCCGATTTGAATTTTGAAAATTAGTCGGCCATTGTTCGACGCTACAACCCTAGCTAAATCAAAAATCAAGCACACATAATATAAATAACATCTAAGACCATGGTTCGATTCAGGACATCATTCAGAATGCAATGGTCATAGTCTCGTGGTCCAATTTATCCTAATAAGCAAAGCCCTAAATCGAGTCCAGAAACCCTAATCATGGCACATCATGTTTCAGGCTATGGAAATGCAATTAACCTGCCCAGATCGCTTGCAAACTTTGTTCTAAGCATGAAACAAACATCAAAACTCGTTAATAATGCATGAATAATGAAACACGATTTTGAAAAAAAGATGAACAAACCGATTCGTGATTTCTTAATTCTGGATGCTTTTGGATGATGTAAAGGTCTGGATCGACTCCAGAGGTATCAAGGAATGCAATGGACACCTCAAAACCAATTGAAAGCAATTTGGAGCTAGGGCTGCAGTTTGCTTGTATAGCACGGTTTTCTTGAGCTTCAATAGGGTTTCTCCAGTCAAAATTTCTACCCTAATTCGTGTGGCATGAGTTGTATATATATAGTAGATGAATTTGGAGTTGATTTGAGGAAGAATCAATCACTAATCAATGCAAATCAAATTTGATTTTGTACCAAATCAAATTTTCATCTTTTAATCAATTTTCAATCCAATCTTGCCATATCCAACCAAATTTCGAAATTTGCTGGCTTTATTGAGTTACTTGGATCTCAAGGAAGAGAGAAAAATCAAGTTTGCATTTAATTTTGATTTTATACTTTATTTTTGAATTTAATTTGTATTTAAATGAATAAATTCCAAATTAAATAGAAAAATAAAATAAAAATTTGTGGCCTTGGGCTTGGATGTTCCTAGTTGCATAAGGAACAAGTTTGGATGAAGAAAAAGTAAGCCCATTTGCAAAAATTTTGATTTTTAGAAGCCTCTCTCTTTGTGCACTTCTCCAAAATTGCCCAACTTGTGAATGGTGTATCTTGCTCAATTTTCAACATTTTTGAGTGTTCTTGGACTTTTTAGAAATCTCTAAGAGTCCTCTAACCAACCTTTTTTGTCTCATATCAATTGGAGTTTCCATACTCAATATATCTTCAAAACAAAATGTTGACTTTTTGTTGACTTTGAAAAGGACCTGTAATGTTTTGATCCATACCTTCCAAATGAAGCATTTTTTGAACATTCTTGTGAGACATGAAGTTGTAGAGAATTGAATTTCCTTCAAAACGAGAGGTGGTGGAAAAATTTCTGAGAAAGTATGAAGAAGTTATGATCAGTCAAAGTTTGGTTGACTTTTCACCTAGAAACCCTAATTTGGAAGGTTGACTTTTGAGCAAATCTTGAGTTTTCTTGATGAATCATGATCAACCCTTGATCAAATGATGAATGTAACTTCAAAATGAGGATGTTGACCAAAAATCATGAAGTTTGACTGTATGTTGACCATAGTTGATTTTTTGTCCAATACAACTGATTTTCAACCATCTGAGCAATTGTTTGAGGAAACTTGACTTGTGGAGCTTGAAACTTGACATGGGGAACCTTTGAAGCATATGAGGAGGCATGATAACCATGGGAGATGTTGGAAGTCCATCTTGATCTGAGAAATGCCAAACCCTAGTTTGGGTTGATTGTCTAGGAGAGGGTTTGTCTGATCAGCCCTTGAGGAATCCTTGAGCATGGATGTATGGAATGTCTTGAGAAGATGGAGGGGAAAATTTTGGGGTATGACAGCTGCCCCTGTTCAATCTTCTTGTACCGGAAGGGGTAGATTGGCATGTTCGCCTTTCGTGACCTGGAGGTAGAAGTTGATTCAACACTCGAGTACACATGAAAATTTGCACTCGCTGTTGGCGGGAATGGGCTTACAGATGCCATTTGGAGACTGTAGAGACTTCGCTGGGGAATGAGTCGTATGCTAGACTCGAGAATGTCGTCTGAATAGGAAAATCTATGGGGATGGGCTTAAGATGCCATCTGAAAAGATCTATGCTGAGGAGTGAGCCGTACGCTAGGCTCTATAAATGTTCTGGATAGTGGAAGGAGCATGGAGATGGGATTTAGATGCCACCCCCGGAGGGAGTCGTACGTTAGACTTCGTGCTCATCTTTGAATGAAGTTATTGGTTTGTATTGGTTTTTTAACCAAATATGCAGCATTCTGAAAGTGGGGAAATGTTGACAAGTAGTCGGAGATGGGCTTAAGATGCCATCCAAGGCAACTGAGTCGTCCGCTAGACTCTGCAGTTGCTGTTGATAATAAGGAGGAGTCAGAATACATCTTCGTGCAGGTTACTCTGAGGGGATAGTAGTTGGCAAAATGTGGATAGCTTCCCTATTGTGCATCGGGTATTGATCCACTGCCTATTATCGGAGGATAACTTGTGATCGTTCGGATAAGGTTTCCCGTCTGGCTTCGGGTATTAATCCTGGATCCATTGTCGGAGGACAACGAGGGTGGTCGTTCGGATAGTTTTCCCGTCTGGATTCAGGTCTTAATCCTGGACCTGTTGTCGGAGGACAACTAGGGAGGTCTTTCAGATAGTTTTCCCGTCTGACTTCGGGTCTTAATCCTGGACCTGTTTGCGTCAGAAGTGACTTTCACCTGCTTTGGAGAAAACAAGAGAAATTTTGATAGAATATTGATTAGTCTTATGCAAAGTATGATGCATGATGATGCGTATGACATATGCATATATTATGACTTTTATGAGTAATGTATGAATGCTAGATGTTGTGGTATTTCAAAACATATCCATCTTGAAGAAGATGCGGGTATTCTGCTTGGAGATTTCTGACTTCTGTTTGAGGATGGAGATCCTGAGAAGAAAGATAACTTTTGATTCCTCCGGTGCACTATCTGACCAAGTTTCGGGCCTAGATATTGTTGGGAATTCCATAAGTAGACCCTGCTAAGGAGAGTCCGGGGGGTACTCTACCGGGGATTTTGTGTAAATCTTGCTGGAGAGTACTTGATAGTTGCTGGGAGACCGGGTTAGAAGGATCTGGGGGGGACCGTCGTAATCTCTAGCTGGGGAAAAGGATGTAGGTTTCCTCCGGTGCACTATCTGACCAAGTTTCGAGTCTGGACATTGCTGCTGGAGAAAAGGGGAACTGCTGAGAGATATCTTGTTGGGGATAACTCCTCGGCTGGAGATGAAGTGTTATTGCTCGAAGATGGGTGTAATCCGGCTAAGTTGAGTGGAATCATTGCTTGGGGATTCTCTTCTACTCCGCTGGGGAAGGTTTATAGTGAATGATACCTCTGTGGGGATCACGTTCTGTGGGGAAATGTACTGGTGACTTTCGTCGTCATCTCAATTCCTGGAGCCTGTAGCAATTACCTTCGTATGTTCGCTTTTCGCATGTTTGTGAATAGATCTTTATTGTTAGATGCATATAATCATTCGAAGCAAACGTTGGAATTTATGCAAACAACAACAGTGAAAATTGTAAAGAAAGAACTTGTATTAATTTGAAATGTGGCGTATGGCCAAGTAGTTTGTACACAAGAAAAGCAAAAAGCTATGCGGAAACAATCTCGCCGAGTTCCAACTATGCTAGTACTCATATATTTCGACTATCTCATCTCCTTGCTGTCAGTAGAAAGTGAGTGAATTGATTTTCGCCATTTGAACCTTGAATGCTGATAGTAGTCTGGAAGTAGATGATCTGGACGAGAGACATAGTCGTGCGCTTAAATCTAACTTTTGCCTAGACCGCCCTTCGGGTTTCACCCTAGGGGATACCCTTTTTGCCCAATGCCTTTTAGGGTTTTCGACTTGCAGGTGTACATATTTTGTATATATCCTTAACTTTTGCCGAACCCTTTTGGTTCGCCAGGATGCTCTATTTTGCCTAGGTCGATCGACCTAGCGGTCTCTTTATCGTAGTATTTTTGACTATATCTGCGTTCACGGTGTGGGAAGTCTTCGCCATCCATGGTGCTAAGTATCATAGCTCACCGGAAAATCTTGTCTTAACTACAAATGGTCCCTCGTAGGTGGGAGTCCATTTGCCCCTGGGATCACCTTGTGGGAGAATGATGCACTTGACTACTAGATCACCGACTTGGTAGACTCGGTGCTTGACCTTCTTGTTAAATGATCTGATCATTCACTTCTAATAGATCTGTCCATGGCAGATGGATGCGAGTCGTTTCTCATCAATCAAATTAATCTGGTCAAGGCGAGCCTGGACCCAATCGTCTTCGCCTAACTCTGTGTCCTGGAGGACTCTGGTTGAGGGTATCTGAACTTCGATGGGTAAGACGGCTTCCATACCGTATACGAGAGAGAAGGGGGTTGCCCCTGTTGATGTTCGCGATGTAGTGCGGTAACCATGAAGAGCAAATGGTAACATCTCATGCCAATCTTTGTAAGTCACTGTCATCTTTTGTATAATCTTCTTAATGTTCTTGTTGGCGGCTTCCACTGCGCCATTCATCTTAGGCCGATAAGGAGAAGAGTTGTGATGCTTGATTTTGAACTGCGTGCAGAGTTCGGTGATCATCTTGTTGTTGAGATTGGAGCCGTTATCTGTGATGATCCTTTCGGGAGTGCCATACCGACAGATAAGATTATGTTTGATGAATCGAGCCACAACATTCTTGGTAACAGATGCGAACGAGGCTGCTTCTACCCACTTGGTGAAATAGTCAATTGCCACAAGGATGAAACGATGTCCATTGGAAGCTGTGGGCTTGATTTCTCCGATCATGTCAATGCCCACATTGCAAAAGGCCAAGGAGGCTGTTAGGACATTCGGAGTCTTGGAGATGCGTATACTTTGTCTGCATAAATCGGCATTTGTGACAAGATCGGCGTAGCGGTGACAATCGACTTCCATGGTGGAACAATAGTAACTTGTTCTCAAAATCTTCTTAGCCATCGTATGTCCTTTGGAGTGGGTACCAAATCGCCGTGTAAGCTTTCCATGATACATATTCTTTTCCGGTCTACCGGTAGATGGCACAAATCATGGTTGCGCTTGTATAAGATGCCGTTGTTGAGGAAGAATTTGGATGCAAATCTTCTCAAGAACTTCTTATCATTAATGATGCCCTGAGGATATTCTGAGTCTCAAGATACCTCTTCCGTCGTAGTACCAAGGTTTCTCTTACGTATCAAGCTCACAACAATATGTTGGTTCGTCAAACTTCTCAATGATGATCTGGGGAGCCTCGTTGTCCCATCTGACTTTGAACATAGATGACATAGTAGCTAATGCGTCTACCAACTGATTCTCTTCTTGTGGAATGTGGTTGAAAGTGATCTCTTCGAAGTAGGGGATCAAACTCAGAACATGCTCTCGATACGGAATAAGATTCGGATGCTTCGTATCACTCGCCTAATCTAGCGATCACCAAAGCTGAGTCTCCATACACTTGTAAGAACTTGATTCTTAAGTCAATAGCAGCTTTGATACCCATGATGCACGCTTCGTATTCGGCCATGTTGTTAGTGCAACTGAAACATAATCTGGCCGTGAAAGGAGTATGCCCGCCTGCAGGGGATGTAATGATGGCGCCAATACCATTGCCAAGTGCGTTTGAGGCTCCATCAAAGACCATAGTCCATCGGGATCCTTGTTCGAGTCCTTAAATGCGGTCACGGTTCTTCACAATCGATAACTAGTAGAACATCTTCATCGGAATTCGACTGCATAGGTGATAGTCATCTACGGCGATGAGCCAAATGATCGGCTACTACACTCCTTTGATCGCTTTACGAGAATTGTCTTGGATGTCGTATTCGGTCAAGATCATTTGCCATCTTTCTATTCTTCGGAGAGCTGGTTTCTCAAATATGTATTTTATCGGATCCATCTTGAAATCAACAAGGTAGTGTGAGTCGGCATATCTTGTCTTAGTCGGTGAGCGCCTAAGCCAGCGTTGCATGTTTTCTCGATTGTGAGTATCTTGCTTCACGATCGGTAAACTTTTGCTAAGGCGTATATTGCATACTCTTTTCGATCAGACTCGTCATGTTGCCCCAACACACACCCCATTGAGCTCTCTAACACTGTCAAGTACATGATAAAAGGTCTTCGTTCGGCAGGCGGCATAAGAATAGGAGGATTTTGTAGGTACTCCTTGATTCTGTCAAAAGCAATCTGGAAATCGTCGTTCCATTCTACCACTTGATCTTTCTTCAGTAACTTGAAGATTGGCTCATAAGTAGCAGTTAGATGTGCAATGAATCTGGAAATGTAGTTCAATCGGCCCAAGAAACCTCTGACTTCCTTCTCGGTACGGGGAGCTGGCATCTCTTGAATGGCTTTAACCTTGGCAGGGTCAACTTCAATACCTTTTCCACTGACAACAAACCCTAAGAGTTTTCCAGATCTGACTCCAAAGGTGTACTTGTTAGGATTAAGTCTTAGTCTGTACTTCTTCAACCTATCAAATAGTTTCTGCAAATGATCAAGATGCTCTTCTTCAGTTTGTGATCTAGCTATCATGTCGTCGATGTAGACCTCTATCTCGTGATGAATCATGTCATGAAATAACGTCACCATAGCACGCTGATAAGTGGCGCCTGCGTTCTTCAGTCCGAACGGCATAACCTTGTACGAAAGTGCCCCTGTAACAAAAGTAGTCTTCTCCATGTCTTGAGGCCATTTGATCTGATTGTAACCAGAGAAACCATCCATGAAGGAGAAACCTTATCTTTGGCGGTGTTGTCAACCAGAACATCAATATGAGGAAGTGGAAAATCGTCTTTCGGACTCGCTTTGTTCAGATCTCTGTAATCCACACACATTCGTACCTTGCCATTCTTCTTAGGTACAGGTACCACATTAGCAACCCAATTCCGGCGTTGAACTGCTTCATGACTTCGGCTTTGATTTTCTCTGACATCTCGGGGCGCGTCTGACAGACATACATTTCACAGGAGACAACCTTCTTTTGTTGGCAATCAGTGTACCACAATATCAATGTCTAAACCAGGCATGTCTTCGTATGACCAAGCAAAAACCTCAATATAGTCTCGTAGCATCTGAACCAATCTTTCTTTGACACTGTTCTCAAGACCCGTTCCTATCTTGATCTCTTTTCTGTCTTCGTCAGTACCCAAATTCACAACCTCAACTTGCTCTTCGTGTGGTTGTATAACTCGCTCTTCTTCTGTAGCGATCAGGATTCTCTGGCACTTCACAATCTTCCTCACTTTCGTCTTCGGCTTGGTAGATCGGATTATTGAAGTCATATTTAGAAATAGCATAGCTGTTATCAACGAGATTCGGAGTGATTTTGCAGTGTATCACGTGGGTGTGTGTAAGAAACACATGGCTTTTTGAAGGGGTGATAAAGTAAAAGAAAGAAACAATAATTGAATGCAAAAGTCCAACGATTTTATTGAATGAAAATATGCAAATGACAGATAATAACCCTCACAAACGAGCCATGATGCCCCGGGCAAGGCACTAGGCTTTAGAGTTTATTGTTCAAAACACAAGAAAATACGAAAAGCAAAACAAAAAAGAGCAATTACCTCTGTCTAAAGGAGATTGGTATGACGTCTTCAGTCTTCCAATTGCTGAGCCCAATGTCTGGAGTTGGGAAGATCCACTCGCTGATGTCGAAGTCGGTGTCGTCGTCTTCTATAGCATGGATTCCACTCTGACTGATGCGGAAAGGAAGTTGGCCGGCTTGCGTTCGCGGTATCATCTTGACCCTTGATGGTGAAGCCTAAACCGGTCTTGTCGGTTTGAAAGGAAGATCGGGAGATGTCCCCAATAGCACTACCTTCTTCAACGGCTTGAGCATCTTTCAGTGAGGCCATCCTAGGCGGAGCTTGCGTAACCGGGGTGACGGAGAGTCACAGGCATGACTGCGGGATTGTTTCAAAAGCTTGAGGTCTCAAGAATTCACCCTCCACCTCGAGGTATCGGAATTTGTAGATGGTGACCATATACTCTTCTTCACCACATCGTAACAACCTTCCCTTTCACGGGTATTTGACCACGATGCGGGGTAGAGTATGACCCTGCCCATGTATCAAGGCGTCCAAGTAGGCAAGAGTAAGTTTGGACGGATGTCCATAACAAAGAGTGGAGTCAAAAGTGCGGGAACCGACTTTATGAGTGAATGAGCTCTCCAATCTTGTTTGCTTAGAACCATCAAAGCTCTCACAATAATGTCCTTTGGGTCTCGAACCAACCTTTCAACATCAAGTCGATCAAAAGCATTCTTGGTAGAATATTGAGAGCAGAACCGGTATCCACCAAAACATGAGACAATGTAATACCCTTGCATTCAACAGAGATGTGCAAGGCTTTGTTGTGTTTCTTTCCGGCCGGAGTTAAATTAGCATCAGATAAGCCTAGGCCATTGTTGGCAGCCAAGCTAGCAATACAAACTTCAAACTGGTCAGTAGTAGTGTCTTGCGGTACGTGAGCATTCTTCAAAAATTTTACCAAGGCGTTAGCATGAGCCTCAGAGCACAAGAGTAGAGCAAGCATGGAGATCTTGGACGGAGTCTGTCCCATTCCACAACATTGTAGTCACTCTTCTTGATAATCTTCAGAATTTCCTCCATTTCTTGTTTGGAGGTGTCTTCAGTAACTTCCTTTGGCATTTCTGGTTGAGCAGGATGAGTCACTGGTTCTTTCCCTCTAGCTTGGGGAATGGATGGAATAGGCGGAATCTGTTTGAGTCATGATGTCTTTCGGACGAGAGATTTCTGGAGAGAATACTCTTCCGATTCAGGTCACCTTACTTGATCCGGTGATGTTGTCAATGTCAGGAATGGTAGCTTTGATTGTAAGATCTTCAATGGTCAGAGGGTCTTGCTTGACGCCATGATAGTAAACATCAACTCCATAGTTCAAGGGACCTTGTCGGAGGAATATGGGCGGTGGGAGAAGTGATAATGAGAGGTGCCACTCTGGACACAGGATCAACGGAGGAAATCCTTATAGTGTTTACATCAGTATAGTCTTCAGGGAAATCATCACCCCATCCGGTTGCCTTAACATCTTCAATAGGAATTTTGTAGCTTTTAGGAACAGTGTACTTCACCATGTAATCATACTTTCCACTTGGCTGCCCCAAGGTATCCCACACGAATGGTGCTATTTCATTCATATTGTCGATCTTCAGTTTAGACATATCTTCACACAGCTTCTGCACAGGTGATTTCAGAAATAGTATCTCACGGTTATCCATCATGCACTGAACACGTCTTCTCAACCAAGCACATCCATCAGGCGCGGACGGGCACCAACGACAATTCTCTGGGCATCCTGGATTGACACCAGCTTGCAACAAATTCTTCTTAACAGTCATCAGAGGAATAGTCAAGTCATCTATATTGAAAACATAAGTATCCTCACCAACAACATTGGAGCTCTTGTCATGGTTAGGCATAGGAGCGTTGATCACATTAGGAGTCTCAACAGGAGGGTCAAACTCAATATGCTTTGCTTCAATCATATCTTGAATCTTGTTCTTCAGAGCCCAACAATCATCAGTACTATGTCCTGGGCTATTAGAATGATAAGCACACTTAGCATTAGGATTGTATCTCGGAGAGGAAGTGTTGACATTACGGGAGGATCCTCAAAGTCATCTCTGCTTTCAACATGTGTTGCAAGGCTTGTGACAATGGCATGTTGATCTTAAGTAAAGCTGTCTTCGTGGCGCGTTACGGCTACAGCGTTGTCTCGCGAGGTTGTCTTGATGTAGGATTGGAGATCCTGGCCCCACAGTTAGAGCGGTCGGTCTTGGCTCGGCTTTTCGACCATACAGCATTGGCTTCTTTCTTACCACCAAAGATCTCTTGTGACATTTGAAGATGTCTCTACAGATCTTCCCTCTTGATACCGACTTCAACTCACTGTCAATATCATCGGTGAATCCGGTGAAGAGTTTCAATCGGATGATTGAAGAGCGGGCTGTCGGTGTTCCCATGAACATATCAACCAACTCCCTATTGGACAAGGGTGGTTGAACTACTGCTGCTAGATCTCTCCATTTCGAGCATACTCCTTGAACTTCTCATCACGACCCATAGACATACTTTGTAGTTGCATGCAGTGGGTGTCAATTCGACATTATACTCATCTTGCTTGTAGAAAGCATCGCTAAGTTACTCCAAGTACGGATCGGTCATTCTCTAGTGATAATACCACTCCAAGCGAGTTCAGGACAAACTCTCTTGAAAATAATGCATCCACACTTTCTATCATCGGTGTGGGGTTGATCTTACGAACATAGGATTTAAAATGCGACTTAGGACAAGACATGCCATACTTAGCAAAGTTGGAACTTTGAACTTGGGAGGAATCACAACACGAGGGCAAGACTCGGATCATCAAAATTCAGCCGGACATCTTGAGGTTTTCCACATTGACGGTCTTCAAGTTGTTTGTACTTGTCATCTTCATCGAGTATTGGCCATCATCGTGGTTTTCTTAGGCTCATCTTGACTACCTTCGCCATCACCCTTGTCACTTTGCTCATCCTTCTTAACACTTCCTTGAGAGCTCAATTCGACTAACCACTTTAGGACCACCTTTGTAGCGTCGCCCATGTTGAGAAGACCAACAACCTTTTCTTCCTGTTGATGAGCTTCTTGGATCTTCTTGGCCTTGGACCAAGTGGTGAACATCTCTTGGAAGGCATTACGAGCACGGAGATCTTTGTGATTGTTCAAGAGCCATTTCTACTAAAATAAATAGCGAGCAAATGAAAAACCAATCTTCAATGTACAGTGATGCGATGTTATGCTATGATATGCAATGTTTATGCAAATGCAATGCAATGTTTTCAAGGATCTTAGAGATTTAAATTTGTTAAACAAGCAATGAACAAACATTTATTAGTACTCTTTTTATTCTTTTTCTTTTTAAGTACAAAAGATAGTTCAAACAAATAAAAAAACATATAAATCCTAAAGCTCTAAGTCTCCCATAGGCGCTTCCTCTTGATCTTGGGGTATCGTTGATGTTTCGCTCCTCGTGAAGTAGCTTGGTCAACTCTAGCACTTTCTTCTCACTTGCATAACTTGAGCTTCAAAGGTATCCTCTCTTCTTTTAGTTGAATCGGGATCTCTTCAAGTCTTCAAAATCGGTAGGCATGTCGGGATGGAGAGCGATATAGGGTATGTCACCTATAGCAGTTCCATAATTCTTGGTAAAGCAGTGAATGGCATCATGAGGTTTGAGCTCGAGCTCGCACCCATTTAGGTAAGGTTCCCAAGGAATGGAGTTACGGTGCCCCAAAGTCTTGGTATCGTCTTCTTTACCATGCCCAGTGTGTATGAACCTTCGTCGGTGATTCGGAGATCATGGTTGTAGTCGAACACAATATCTTGGAGAAGCATATCATGTGGGCCATCTCTTGAGCAAAACCAAGCGGCGTAAAGCTAGAGAAGGGTTGTAAGTAATACCTCCCCTTATACCAAGTAGCGGTACATTAGGGAATTCTCCACAATGCTCAATGAAGATGAAGTCCTTTTGAGAGAAAAACTCCAACGGATATCTGAATGATAGAGTGACATTAATCTGAGACCACTTCAACCTTTGTTCGTTCTTTAAAACTGACGGAGGAAAGTGCGAAATAAACCACCTTGAAAGTAACGGTATACAACACATGAGAGTTCCTTGCCTCTTAGTAGTACGAGTGTGGAGAGAATGTAGAATGTCTCCAAGTAAGGTAGGCACAGGATTACGAGTAAGAAACAACTTGATGGCGTTGACATCTATGAATTGATCCGAGTTAGGGAATAGAACCAAACCATAGATTAACAAGGCCACAATGTCTTCAAATGCATGGAAACTCATAACTTTGAGGAATTCTCGGGCTTTCTTAATTAAGAACTTGGCAAGTAAACCCTTAACTCCACTTCTAGTTTCCCAATTGGATTCAATGTCTGAGCGCTTAAGATGTAAAGCTGATGCGATGTCTTCGTACTTAGGAACCTTTTCTAAACTGGTGAATGGCATTTGATCAAGAATAGGTACCCCAAGTAGCTTAGAGAACTCTTCCAAGGTAGGAACAGCGATAATCTGGAATGTAAAGCAATGGTGTTTGGATCAAGAGCTGGAATAGGACATGCATCATATCTTCTTCAAAACGGAAGTAACCAAATCAAGTAGATAACCATGTCTTTTGATGAACTGAGCATGGTGGAATTTGAAACCAATTCTTTGAGTGAGAAGGCATACCCATGAAGTTGATTCGGATAGTCTTTCTAGAAGCCATAATCCCTACAAAGCAGCAAAGATAAATCCCTAGGTCCTTGAAATAGTTAGAAATGATATGCAATGCGAATGATGTCATGATGTCATGTTTGGCACACACAAACAATTCACACAATGAGCCTAGGTTTAAGGCTTGCAAGAGGTATAGGTGATTACCCACCAAAAGTTTGAGTTGGTTCATCTGTCCTATAATAGTAACCGGGTTCTAGGAATCTCACATCATTGATCTTTCTCGTAGGCGTTTATTTCAATCGACTACCAAGTGGTCGATCGAAAATATCCCAAAGTCGATCTCAATGAGCGTAGCATCAGTATCAACCAACCTTAGTCTGCACAAAGCCGGCCATCTCACTACCTTCTAATGGCCAAGATGGGTCAATTAAGGTTCTAAAAGTTTAGTTAGCGCTTGATGACACCACGCAGAAGCCAAATACTATCCTTAACTTGGGAATTAAGAGTATCAGGACATCCAAAGTGTCACGCTAACGTAGCCATCATGTTGACCGTTTGATATCGTCTAGCGGTCGCGATGATTATTGCTACTTACCTAAAGGAAACCGGATCGGTGTAGGATCCCCAAAATATAATACCCAAGCAACCCTTAAAGATAAAGCAAGCAAGTCAAACAGAAAGCAATAAAGGTGATCTAGAAATCCTTAAGGCATTCTCTCTTTTTAGGGTATCCCCAACAGAGTCGCCAGTTCTGTAACACGGTGAACTTGTGATACGGTGAACTGACTTTGTAGGATTTTTATATCCAAATGTGCGGATAGCAAGAGTCGCCACCGACTTTTATTTTATCAATTAAGGGAAGGTAAAAGTATGAGAAAAAGACCGTTAGATTACGAGTTCGGAGAATGGTTATGAAAAGGGAAGGTATTAGCACCCCTTTCCATCCGTAGTTATCTACGGGCTCTTAGTTGCTCTAGATCACTTTTTTAAAATTGCTTTTTGTGTGTTTGACAAAATGTTTTGAAAAAGGCATTTCGCTTTGACTTTGTAATGACTCATGTAGGAGTGTATACAAAGTGTTCGGAAATGTTTCGTTTTGAAAAGAATTTGAACTTTGAAAAAAGTGTGTGGTGTGAAAAGCATTTGATAGAGCAAGCAACTAAAAGACTTATTTACCCACTCAGAATTGGTCGTTTTGTTGTACTTCTACATTCCTTTAGAATAGCGCTAGCCATACCATTAGTTAGTAGGTAGCTCCATTCGTTGGATGTAAGCGGGACATTCGAAGGGACATCGGATGGTCATTGAAGGCAACTTGTAGGAAGTATCCTAGCACATTCGAAGGGACTATCATCATTTTCGTGGCGACAATCGAGGTCAAGATCATGTATTCGGAGGCGACATCGTGGGTCTATGATCTTTGTATCGAAGGGACTATGATGATTTGTTTGAAAGGCAACGGTGCTAGAATACCTCTACGTTCGAGGGACATGACCATTTTGAATCGAAGGCATCGAGAGAATTACCTAAAGGTGCGTGTGTGAAAAGTGTGTCAAATTCAGATATTTTATCTTGAAATTAGTGTGAGCTATGTCCAATTATTATCTTGCCATACACGCCTAATTACTAGCAATTGATAAGGGTGCGGAAAGTAAAATGCGGAATGTAAAGTGCGGAAAGATAAACCTACGCTATTACATGGCTTTGGGGCAGATACATAATTTAAACTTGCGGAAAATAAAAGCCTAATTTAAACTATTACATCCCATGAGCAGTTACATTATTGGAAAATAAAAACGATAAAAGAAAAACGTCCGAATCGGTGCAACCTGTGAAAGTATAAGAAAATCGGAAATATGATGAAATTGAAATAAGAAAATGTTAGAAAAATGCAATTTTAATATGAGAAAATTTATGCATCTGGAAATAAGATAAATATACTAAGATAATTTTTTTGGAATTTTTAGATGTATTTTAGTAATTAAAAACTAATTTAATATGATTTAAATGTTAAAATAAAAATAAAATAAATATGCATGCAAAAGATATTTTTAATTTATAAATTAAATAAAGATTTTATAAAATAATGTAAAAGAAAAATATTTTTTGGTAATTTTTAATGCAGAATAAAAATCATGAAAACAATTAAAATAATGGAAAATATTGAAATAATGTGAAGAATAGAAAATATGAGTTTTGGAAAAGTGTAAAAGGTTATGCGACCGAGGAATCGAGCTGGGGACATCCCTTTCAAACCTTGAAAACCACATGACCAAGCGAGCCAACACACGCCCTTTGTTTGGAAGCAGGATGGTTTGAAAATAACCGCCTCGTCACATTTCCTCCGCTCGCGCCATCCTTCGTCTTCTCGATTTGAATATTTGAATTTAGCGTCGGCCTTCGTTCGAAAGGTTCTACAACAAATGTCAAAATCAGCACACATAATATAAATACATTCTAAAGCCATGGTTCGATTAGTCATTCGGATGCAATGGTATAGGTCTCATGGTCCAATTTTCCGTTTAAAGAAACCCCAAATCGTGTTCGAAACCTAACAATGGTATCATGTGTTCCAGCCATGGAAATTCGATTAAAGCACCCAGAAAGTTTGCAAACACATCACTAAACACAAAAACAACAACAAAACATGTTAATAATGCATGAATAATGAAACACGATTTCAAAATTTCCAAGAACAAACCGATTTGGTTGGCAATTCGGATGGTTTTGAATGAAGTAAAGATCTGGATCGATTCAGTGGATGGCAAGGAATGTGTTTGGATGCTCAAAACCACTTGAAACAAGCTGAATCAATGACGCCGATTGCTTGAAGGTCACGAATTTTTGAGTTTGAAACTAGGGTTGGAGCAATTCTTGTCCTTAATCATGTGCTATGCATTGTGTATTTATATTGGATGGATTGGGTGATTTGAGGAAGAAATCATCATCAATCAATGCAAATCAAATTTGATTTTGTACAAAATCAAATTTTCAAATTACAATTAATTTTCAATCCAATCTTGCCATATCAATCCAATTTTGAAATTTCTGGCTTTGTTGAGTTACTTGGATGCCAAGGAAAGAAAAAATCAATTTGCAATTAATTTTGATTTTATACTTTATTTTTGAATTTAATTTGTATTTAAATGAATAAATTCCAAATTAAATAGAAAAATAAAATAAAAATTCGTGGCTTTGGGCTTTGATGTTCCAAATTGTATGAGGAACAAGTTTGGATGAAGAAAAAGTAGGCCCATTTGCAAAGTTTTGATTTTTGAAGTATCTCTCTTTGTGCATTCTTCCAAAATTGCCCAACTTGTAGATGGTGTAACTTGCTCAATTTTCCACATTTTGAGTGTTCTTGGACTTTTGGAAAGCTCTAAGAGTCCTCTAAACAATGTCTTTGGTCTCATCTCAATTGGAGTTACCATGCTCAAAATATCTTCAAAACAAAAGTTGACTTTTGTTGACTTTGAAAATGACACATAATGTTTTGAGCTATACCTCTCAAATGAAGCATTTTTGGACATTCTTGTGAGACATGAAGTTGTAGAGAATTGAATTTCCTTCAAAACAAGAGGTGGTGGAAAAATTTACGAGAAAGTATGAGAAAGTTATGATCAGTCAAAGTTGATTGACTTTTCATCTAGAAACCCTAATTTAGAAAGTTTGACTTTTGGGCAAATCTTGAGTTTTCTTGATGAATCATGATCAACCCTTGATCAAATGATGAATGTAACTTCAAAATGAGGATGTTGACCAAAAATCAAGTTTTGTTGTATGTTGACCACAGTTGACTTTTGTCCAATACACGATTTTCAACCATCGAACCATTGTTTGAGGAAACTTGACTTGTGAGGCTTGAAACTTGACATGGAGAATCTTTGAAGCATATGAGGAGGCATGAAGGCCATTGGAGATGTTGGAAATCCATCTTGACTTGAGAGATACCAAACCCTAGTTTGGGTTGATTGTCTAGGAGAGAGTTTGTCGATCGACTCTTGAGGAATCCTTGAGTATAGATGTATGAAATCTTTTGAGAAGATGGAGGGCAAATTTTGGGGTATGAATGACTGCCCTGTTCAATCTTCTTGTCTTGGAAGGTTAGATTGACATGTTTGTCTTTCGTGACACGGAGGTAGAAGATGATTGAACACCTACACAATTTGCACTCGCCGTTGGTGGATGATGCGGGAATGGGCTTCGGATGCCATTTGGAGAAGTTGGAGACTTATTTGGGGAGCAAGTCGTCGCTAGACTCGAGGTTGTTAATAGGAGAGCTGACGGAGATGGGCTTAAGATGCCATCTAGAAAGGTCGATCTTTGGGGAGTGTGTTAGACTCGTAGATGTTCTAGAGCGGAGAGAGATGGGCTTAAGATGCCATCCGAAGAGTCGTCGTTAGACTTCGTGTTCACTTTGAATGAAGTTATTGGTGCGTATTGATTTTTAACCATATATGCGGCATTACGATAGTGAAGAGATGTTGACAAATAGTCGGAGATGGGCTTAAGATGCCATCCAGGCAAGCCAGGTAAATGCTAGACTCTGTGATTCTTTGATAATCGAGAATAAATCTTGTGCGATTACTCAGGAGAGATTGTAGTTGGCAAGAATGTGGATAGCTTCCTGTTGTGCATTGGGTGTTGATCCATTGCTGTTATCGGAGGATAACGGTGGTCTTCGGATAGTTTTCCGTCGGTTCGGGGCTTAATCTGGACACATCGTGGCGGTCTTTCGAGATAGTTTTCCGTCGGCTCGGGGCTTAATCTGGACTGTTTGTGTCGAGTGACTATTACATTTTGGAGAAAACAAGAAAACTTTGATAGAATATTGGTTAGTTTTATGCAAAGTATGATGCATGACGGTGTATATGAATGACATATGCATGAATTATGACTTTATGAGAAATGTATGAATGATGAATGTTGTGGTATTTCAAAACATATCCATCTTGAAGAAGATCGGATATTACGTTTGAAGATTTCTAACACACAGGGGAATTGGTAGGTGAGAACCCGCTTTTGAAGGAGAAGAAAGATATCTTGGATTCCTCCGATGCACTATCGACCAAGTCTTGGGCCTAGATATTGTTGAGGAAGGTAGAGATTTGAGAAGCTCGTTGTTGGAGATCTCATATATAGACCCTGCTGAGGAGAGTCTGGGAGGCGACCTGTTGAGGACCTTGTATGTAGATCTGCTGAGGAAATTTAAGAGCTCTCTTGGGGATTACGAGTGTAGATCTGGGAGGCATTTGATGGTTCTTTGAGAGGCCGGGCTAGAAGAGTCAGGTCCGTTGTAATCTCTGGTGGGGAATAAAGGTGTATGTTTCCTCCGATGCACTATCGACCAAGTCTTGGAGTGCGGATACTCTGGGAGAAGGGGAGGATTGAGAAATATCATTGGGGGATGAAGTGTTCTTGCTAGAGGCGATGTAACGTTGCTCGATTGAGTGGAATTGCTGCTCGTGGATTCCCTTATACTCCGCTGGGGAAGGTGTGTTGTGGGTGACGCCTTTATGCTCCGTGGGGAACTATTTGTTGACTTTCGTCGTCATCCCGATTCCCGGAACCTGTAGTAAGTACTTTTGTATGTTCACTTTTCGTATGTTTGTGATCAGATTCTTATTGTCAAATCGTATAGTCATTCAAAGCAAGCGTTGGACTTATTGCAAATAACAACAACGAAATTGTAAAGAAAAGCGTATTTTTTGAAAGGTGGCGTATGGCCAAGTGGTTTGTACACAAGAAGGTAAAAGCTATCGGAAACAATCTCGTTAAGTCCAACTATGCTAGTACTCATATATTTCAACTATCTCATCTCCTTCATCGGTGAAAGTGAGTAGGTGATCTTCGCCATTTGAATCTTGAATCTTGATAGTAGTGGAGGCGGATGATCTGGAAGAGACATAATCGTGCGCTTAAATCCTAACTTTTGCCTAGACCGCCCTTCGGGTTTTAGTCTAGGATACCCTTTTTGCCCAACCGCCTTTTCGGTTTTCGACTTGCGGGTGTACATGTTTTGTATATATCCTTAATTTTGCCCGAACCTTTTGGTTCGCGGGATGCCCTTATTTTGCCTAGGTTAATCGACCTAGCGGGTCTCTTTATGCGTAGTATTTTTGACTATGTCTGCGTTCACGGGGTGTGGGAAGTCTTCACCATCCATGGTGCTAAGTATCATAGCTCCGTGGAAAATCTGTCTTGACTACAAATGGTCCCTCATGGGTGGGAGTCCATTTGCCCACAGATCACCTTGTGGAAGAATGATGCGCTTGACTACTAGATCACCGACTTGGTAGACTCGGTGCTTGACCTTCTTGTTAAATGCTCGATCATTCGTTTCGATAAATCATCCATGGCGGATGGATGAGTCGTTCTCATCGATCAAGTTAATCGGTCAAGGCGATGCGAACCCAATCGTCTTCGCTTAACTCGCCTCTGGAGGACTACGGTTGAGGTATCGAACCTCGATGGGTAAGGCGGCTTCCATACCGTATCTGAGAGAGAAGGGTTGCCCTGTGATGTTCGTCTTTGTGGTCGATAACCATGAAGAGCAAATGGTAACATCTCATGCCAATCTTTGTAAGTCCTTGTCATCTTACGTATAATCTTCTTAATGTTCTTGTTGGCGGCTTCCTGCGCCATTCATCTTAGGCCGATAAGGAGAGAGTTGTGATGCTTGATCTTGAGCTGCGTGCGAGTTCGGTGATCATCTTGTTGTTGAGATTGGAACCGTTATACGTGATAATCCTTTCGAGTGCCATACCGCGGATAAGATTATGCTTGATGAATCGAGCCACTACATTCTTGGTATGAGATGCATACGAGGCTGCTTCTACCCATTTGGTGAAATAGTCAATTGCCACAAGGATGAAGCGATGTCCATTGGGCGTGGGCTTAATCTCTCCAATCATGTCAATGCCCACATTGCGAAGGCCACGGAGAAGTTAAAACATTCGAGTCGGAGAGTGCGTGCACTTTGTCGGCATAAATCGGCACTTGTGACAAGATCGAGCGTAAGCGGTGACAATCGACTTCCATGGTGGACCAATAGTAACTTTTCTCAAAATCTTCTTAGCCATAGTGTGTCCCTTTGGAGTGGGTACCAAATTAAGCCTTCGTGTAACTCTTCCATGATACGTATTCTTTTTTGGTCTACGGTAGATGGCACAAGTCGTGGTTGCGCTTGTATAAGATGTCGTTCTTTGAGGAAGAATTTGGATGCAAATCTTCTCATGAACTTCTTATCATTAACGGATGCCCTGCGGGATATTCACGAGTCTCAAGATACCTTTTCACGTCAAAGTACCAAGGTTTCTCTTTGCGTCAAGCTCATAACAATCTGTTGGTTAGTCAAACCTCTCAATGATGATCAGGGGAGCCTCGTTGTCCCATCTAACCTTGAACATAGGCGACATAGTAGCCAATCGTCCAAGTGATTCTCTTCTCGTGGAATATGATTGAAAGTAATCTCTTCAGTAAGGAATCAAACTCGAACATGCTCTCGATATGGAATGAGATTCGGATGCTTCGTATCCCACTCATATGTCGGTGATCACTAAAGGCGAGTCTCCATACACTTGTAAGAACTTGATTCTTAAGTCAATAGCGACTTTAAGACCCATGATGCACGCTTACTCGGCCATGTTGTTAGTGCAAGCGAAACATAATCTGGCGGTGAAAGGAGTATGTCCTTTGGGGGATGTAATGATGGCGCCAATGCCATTGCCAAGTGCGTTTGAGGCTCCATCAAAAACCATAGTCCATCGGGATCCTTGTTCGAGTCCTTCAGGCAGGTTCTTATAATCTGTAACTAGTAGAACATCTTATGCGGAAATTGAGCTGCATAGGCGTAGTCATCTCGGCTGATGAGCCAAATGATCGGCTACCACACTTCCTTTGATCGCTTTAAAGAAGTGTCTTGGATGTCATATTCGGTCAAGATCATTTGCCATCTTGCTATTCTTCGGAGAATGGTTTCTCAAAGATGTATTTTATCGGATCCATCTTGAAATCAACAAGGTAGTGTGAGTCAACATATCTTGTCTTAGCCGTGACAGCCAAAGCGTTGCAAGTTTTCTCAATTGCGGTATCTTGTTTCACGATCGGTAAACTTTTGCTAAGGTAGTATATTGCATGCTCTTTCGACCGGACTCGTCATGTTGCCCAACACACACCCATTGAGTTTTCTAACTTTATCAAGTACATGATAAGAGTCTTCCTTGGCGGTGGCATCGGGATAGGAGGATTACGTGGGTATTCCTTGATTTTGTCAAAAGCGATCGGCAATCGTTGTTCCATTCCACTACTTGATCTTTCTTAAGTAACTTGAAGATTGGCTCACAGTGCGATTAGGTGTGCAATGAATCGGCAATGTAGTTCAATCGGCCCGAAACCTCGACTTCCTTCTCGGTGCGGGGGTGGCATCTCTTGAATAGCTTTAACCTTGGCGGGATCAACTTCAATACCTTTACCGACAACAAACCTAGGAGTTTTCGGATCGACTCCAAAGGTGCACTTGTTGGGATTAAGTCTCGATCTATACTTCTTCAATCATCAAATAGTTTACGCAAATGATCAAGATGTTCTTCTTGATCGTGATCGAGCTATCATGTCGTCGGCGTAGACCTCTATCTCGTGATGAATCATGTCATGAAATAATGTTACCATAACGATAAGTGGCGCTGCGTTCTTCGATCAAGCGGCATAACCTTGTAGCAAAAGTGCCCCTTGTGTAACAAGTAGTCTTTCCATGTCTTGGAGCCATTTTGATTTGATTGTAGGAGAAACCATCCATGAAGGAAAACCTTATCTTGGCGGTATTGTCGACGAACATCAATATGAGGAAGTGGGAAATCGTCTTTCGGACTCGCTTTGTTCGAGATCTACGTAATCCACACACATTCGTACCTTACCATCCTTCTTAGGCACGGGTACCACATTGCAACCTTTGGGATAGAGGTGACACTAAGAAACCAGCGTTGAGCCTTCATAACCTCGGCTTTGATTTTCTCGACATCTCGGGGCGCATGCGGCAGACATACATTTCAGGAGGAGAAACCTTCCTTTCGGCAATCGATGTACCACAATATCAATGTCTAAACCAGGCATGTCTTCGTATGACCAAGCAAAACCTCAATATAGTCTCGTAGCATCTGAACCAATCTTTCTTTAACATTGTTCTCAAGACCCGCTCCTATCTTGATCTCTTTTCATCTTGTCGGTACCCAAATTCACAACCTCAACTTGCTCTTGGTGTGGGTATAACTCGCTCTTCTTCTTGTGATCGGCAAGTTCTCCGGCACTTCACAATCTTCCTCACTTTCGTCTTGGCTTGGTAGATCGGATTATCGAAGTCATATTTAGCACTAGCATAATTATTGAGATTCGGAGTGATTCTGCGTGTATCACGTGGGTGTGTGTAAGAACACATAGCTTTTGAAGGGGTGATAAAGTAAAGAAAGAAAACAAACAATTGAATGCAAAGTCCAACGAATTTATTGAATGAAAATCATAAGCGACGGATAATAACCCTACATAAGCGAGCCATGGTGCCCGGGCAAGGCACTAGGCTTTCAAAGTTTATTGTTCAAACATAAAAAATACGAAAAGCAAAATAAAACAAAAGCAATTACTCACGGCTAAAGGAGATTGGTATGGCGTCTTCGTCTTCCAATTCTTGAGCCCATGATCGGAGTTGGGAAGATCCACTTGCGATGTCGAAGCCGTTGTCATCGTCTTCTATAGCATGGATTCCACTCGGCGATCACGGAAAGGAAGTTGGCGGCACGTTCGCGTATCATCTTGACCCTTGATGGTGAAGCCTAAACCGGTCTTGTCAAATTTGAAAGGAAGATCGGGCTGACCCCAAATAGTACTACCTTCTTCAACAATGACTTGAGCATCTTTGTGAGAGCCATCTAGGCGGAACTTGTGTAACCGGGAGTGGCGGGAGAGTCAGCAGGCATGACTACGGGTATTGTTTCAAAAGCTTGCGGGAGTCTCGAAGAATTCACCCTCCATCTCGAGATAGCGGAATGACGTAGATGGTGACCATATACTCTTCTTCACCACACCTTTGACAACCTTCCCTTTCACGGGTACTTCAATTTACGATGCAAGGTAGAGTGGCGCGCCCCATGTATCCAAGGCGTCAAGTAGGCAAGAATAAGCTGGACGGATGTCCATGACAAAAGTGGAATCAAAAGTCGGGAACCGACTTTAACAGTGATGAGCTCTCCAATGCTTGCGCTTAGAACCATCAAAAGCTCTCACGATAATGTCCTGGGTCTCGAACCAACCCTTCGACATCAGTCGATCAAAAGCGATCTTGGTAGGATATTCGAGCGAACCGGTGTCAACCAAACATGAGATAGGGTAGCCCTTGCATTCAACAGAGATGTGCAAGGCCTTGTTGTGTTTCTTTCGGGAAGGAGTCAAATCGACATCGAGAGAATCCTAGGCCGTTGTTGGCGGCCAGGCTAGCAATACAAACTTGAATTGATCGGTGGTAGTGTCTTGCGGCACATGAGCATTCTTGAAACTTCACCAAGGCATTAGCATGAGCCTCGGGCACAAGGCAGAGCAAGCATGGAGATCTTGGACGGTCTGTCCTAACATTCCACAACATTGTAGTCACTCTTCTTGATAATCTTGAATTTCCTCCATTTCTTGTTTGGAGGTGTCTTGATAACTTCCTTTGGTACTTCGATTGAGCGGGATGAGTCTTGGTTCTTTCCCTCTAGGCTGGGGATATTGATTGAGTAGGCGGAATGCGGTGGAGTCATGATGTCTTTTGGAGGAGATCTCGAGAGAATACCCTTAGGTTCGGGTCACCTTCTTGGATCCGGTGATGTTGTCAATGTCGAATAGAAACTTGACATTAAGATCTTCAATAGTCATAGGGTCTTGCTTGACACCATGATAGTAAACATCAGCTCCATAATTCCAAGGGATAGCCTTGTCAGAGGAATATGGCACTGGTCTTGGAGAAGTGATAATGAGAGGTGCCACTCTAGGCACGGAATCGTGAGAGGAAATCCTTATAGTGTTAACATCGGCATAGTCTTACGAAATCGTCACCCCATCCGGTCGCCTTAACATCTTCAATAGGAATCTTGTAACTATCGGGGACGATGTACTTCACCATGTAATCATACTTTCCACTTGCTGCCCCAAGGTATCCCACACAGATGGTGCAGTTTCGTTCGCATTGTCGATCTTGACTTAGACATTTCTTCACACAACCACGCACGGTGGTTTGAAATAGTATCTCACGGTTGTCCATCATGCGAACCGTCTTCTCGACCAAGCACATCCATCAGTGTGACGAGCACCAGACAACTCTGGGCATCTGGATTGACACGGCTTGCAACAAATTCTTCTTAACGGTCATCGGAGGAATGGTCAAGTCATCTATGTTGAAAACATAAGTATCGTCACCAACACATTGGAACTCTTGTCATGGTTAGGCATAGGCGCGTTGATCACATTCGGTCTCAGCGGGAGGGTCAAACTCAATCAGCTTAGCTTGATCATATCTTGAATCTTGTTCTTGAGCCCAACAATTGTCGATTATCGTGCCACAGGCTATTGGAATGGTAAGCACACTTAGCATTAGGATTGTATCTCGGAGAGGAAGTGTTGACATTCGAGGAGGATCCCTCAAGTGTCACTCTGCTTTCAACATGTGTTGCAAGGCTTGCGACAATGGCATGTTGATCTTCGTAAGCATCTTCGTGGCGGCGTTACGCTACAGCGTTGTCTCGTGAGGTTGTCTTGATGTAGGATTGGAGATCACAAGCCCCCAGATTGAGCACGGTCGGTCTTGGCTCGGCTTTTCGACCATACACGGCATTAGTTTCTTTCTTAGCACCAAAAGATCTCTTGTGACATTTGAAGATGTCTCTACAGATCTTCCACTCTTGATACCGGCTTCAATCGCTCTTTGTCAATATCATTTCGGTGAATCCGGATGAAGAATTTCCAATCGGATGATTGAAGAATGGGCTGTCGGTGTTCCCATGAACATATCAACCAACTCCCTATTGGACAAGGGTGGTTGAACTCTTGCTGCTAGATCTCTCCATTACGAGCATACTCCTTGAACTTCTCGTCGCGACCCATAGACATGCTTTGTAGTTGCATGCGAGTGGGTGTCAATTCGACATTGTACTCATCATGCATGAAAGCATCGCTAAGTCACTCCAAGTCGGATCGGTCATTCTCTGGTGATAGTACCATTCCAAGCGAGTTAGGACAAACTCTCTTGAAAATAGTGCATCCTGACTTTACATCATCGGTGTGGGGATTGATCTTACGGACATAGGACTTCAAATGCGACTTAGGGCAAGACATGCCATCATATTTGGAAAAAGTAGGAACTTTGAACTTGGGAGGAATCACCACACGGGACAAGACTCGGATCATCAAAATTCACCGGACATTTCGGGTTTTCCACGGCATTGAGCGATCTTCAAGTTGCTTGTACTTGTCATCTTCCTCAGTCTTGTATAGTCGAATGATCCTCTCCTCCTTTCTTTGGTTCTGTTGCTCACCTTCGCCCTTGGTACTCCCCTCGGTATGGACACTTCCTTGAGAGAGCTCAATCGGTGACCACTTTAGGACCCCTTTGAAGCGTCTACCCATGTTGAGGACCAACCTTCTTCTTCTTGTTGATGAGCTTCTTGGATCTTCTTGGCCTTGGACCAAGTTGGTGAACATCTGCTGGCCCAGGCATTACGAGCACGGAGATCTTTGGATCTGTTCAAGAGCCATTTACGCTAAAATAAATAGCGAGCAAATGAAAACCAATCTCAATGTACAGTGATGCAATGTTATGCTATGCTATGTGATGTTTATGCGAATGCAATGCAATGTTTTCAAGGACCTAAGAGATTTAAATTTGTTAAACAAGCAATGAACAAACATTTATTAGTACTTCTCATTATTCTTTTTCTTTTTAAGTACAAGAGATAGTTCAAAACAATAAAAGAAAACATAAAATCCTAAAGCTCTAAGTCTCCCATGGGGCTTCCTCTTGGTGCCGATGTAGGCGTTGATGTTTCGCTCCTCGTGAAGTAGCTTTGTCAACTCTAGAACTTTCTTCTCACTTGCATAGCATTGAGCTTCAAGGTATCCCTCTCTTCTTTGAATCAGGATCTCTTCAAGTCTTCAAAATCGGCATGTCGGGATGGAGAACGCATAAGTCGTCACCTATAGCAGGTTCCATAATTCTTGGTAGAGCAGGCGTGAATGGCATCATGAGGTTTTGAGCTCGAGCTCGCACCATTTGAGGTAAGGTTCCCAAGGAATGGAGTTGGGTGCCCCAAAGTCTTGGTATCGATCTTCTTTACCATGCCAGCGTGTATGAACCTTCGGTAATGCGGAGATCGTGGTTGTAGTCGAACACAA
This sequence comes from Vicia sativa, assembly GCA_021764765.1. Lineage (NCBI taxonomy): Eukaryota > Viridiplantae > Streptophyta > Magnoliopsida > Fabales > Fabaceae > Vicia > Vicia sativa. Next base: position 43,356,247 of record CM038796.1, on the reverse strand, counting down.
TATCTTGGAGAAGCATATCATGTGGACCATCTTTGAGCAAAACCAAGCGCGTAGAGCTAGAGAAGGGTTGTAAGTAATACCTCCCTTATACCAAGTAGTGGTACATTAGAATTCTCCTGGCCTTTCAATGAATGTGAAGTCCTTTTGAGAGAAAGATTCCAACGGATGTCGAATGAGAGAGTGACATCAATCTTTGAGACCATCTCGACCTTTGTTCATTCTTCAAACGATGGAGGAAGGTGCGAAATAAACCACCTTGAAAGTAGCGGGACCTGACACATGAGAGTTCCTTGTCGCTTAGTAGTGCAGTGTGGAGAGAATGTAGAATATCTCCAAGTAAAGTAGGCCTTTGGATTGCGGGTGAGAACAACTTGATGGCATTGATATCTATGAATTGATCCGAGTTAGGGAATAGAAACAAACCATAAATTAGCAAGGCAACAATGTTTTCAAATGCATGGAAACTCATAACTTTGAGGAATTCTCGGGCTTTCTTGATTAAGAACTTGGAAAGTAAACCCTTAACTCCACTTCTAGTTTCCCAATTGGCTTGATATCGGCGCTTAAGGTGTAAAGCGGATCGATGTCTTGAACTTAGGAACCTTTTCAAACCGGTGAATGGCATTTGGTCAAGAATAGGTATCCCAGTAGCTTAGAGAATTCTTCCAGGTAGGAACCAGCGATAATCGGAAATGTAAAGCAATGGTGTTTGGATCGAAGAAGCTGGAATAGGACATGCATCATATCTTCTTCAAAGGAGATAACCAAATCAAGTAGATAACCATGTCTTTTGATGGCGAGCATGGTGGGGAATTTACGAAACCAATTCTTTGAGTTGAGAAGGGATACCCATGAAGTTGATTCGGATAGTCTTTCTAGAAGCCATAATCCCAAAAGCAGAGCAAAGATAAATCCTAGGTCCTTGAAATAGTTAGAAATGATATGCAATGCGGATGATGTCATGATGTCATGTTTAGCACACAAACAATTCACACAATGAGCCTAGGGTTAAGGCTTGCATGAGGTATAGGTGATTACCCACCAAAGTTTGAGTTGGTTCATCTGTCCTATAATAATGCAGGGTTCTAGGAATCTCATATCACAGATCTTTCTCGTGGCGCTTATTTCAATCTGACGGCCAAGTGGTCGATCGAAAATGTCCCAAAGTCGATCTCAATAGGCGTAGCATCAGTATCAACCAACCTCGGTCTACACCGCCGCCATCTCACTACCTTCTAATGGCCAAGATGGGTCAATTAAGGTTCTAAAAGTTTAGTTAGCGCTTGATGACACCACGAAGCCAAATACTTTCTTCAACTTGGGAATGAAGAGTATCGGGGCAACAAAGTGTCACGCTAACGTAGCCATCATGTTGACCGCGTAGTTATCGTCTAGCGGTCGCGATGATCTAATGCCACTTACCTAAAAACCGGATCGGTGTAGGATCCCACAATATAATACCCAAGCAACCCTTAAAGATAAAGCATACAATTCAAACAAAAGCATTAAAGGTTATCTAGAAATCCCTAAGGCAATTCTCTCTTTTGGGTATTTCCCAAGAGTCGCCGATTACGTGATACGGTGAAGCCCGACTTTGTAGGATTTTGTATCCAAATGTGCGGATAGCAAGAGTCGCCACCGACTTTTATTTTTATCAATTAAGGGAAGGTAAAAGTAGAAAAAGACCTTCGTTAGATTACGAGTTAGAATGGTTATGAAAAGGGAAGGTATTAGCACCCTTTCCATCCGTAGTTTATCTCGGGCTCTTAGTTGCTCTAGATCACTTTTTAAAATTGCTTTACGTGTGTTTGACAAAATGTTTTGAAAAAGGCATTTCGCTTTGACTTTGTAATGACTCATGTAGGAGTGTATACAAAGTGTTCGGAAATGTTTTGTTTTGAAAAGAATTTGAACTTTGAAAAAGTGTGTGGTGTGAAAAGCATTTGATAGAGCAAGCAACTAAAGACTTATTACCCACTCGAAATTGGTCGTTTTGTTGTACTTCTACATTCCTTTAGAATAGCGCTAGCCATACCATTAGTTAGTAGGTAGCTCCATTCGTTGGATGTAAGCGGGACATTCGAAGGGACATCGGATGGTCATAGAAAGCAACTTGTGGAAGTATCCTAGCACATTCGAAGGGACTATCATCATTTTCGTGGCGACAATCGAGGTCAAGATCATGTATTCGGGCGACATCGTGGGTCTATGATCTTTGTATCGAAGGGACTATGATGATTTGTTTGAAAGGCAGCGGTGCTAGAATACCTCTACGTTCGAGGACATGACCATTTTGAATCGAAAGGCATCGAGAGAATTACCTAAAGGGTGCGTGTGTGAAAAGTGTGTCAAATTCAGATATTTTATCTTGAAATTAGTGTGAGCTATGTCAATTATTATCTTGCCATACGCCTAATTACTAGCAATTGATAAGGGTGCGGAAAGTAAAATGCGGAATGTAAAGTGCGGAAAGATAAACCTCGCTATTACATGGCTTTGGGGCGGATACATAATTTAAACTGCGGAAAATAAAAGCCTAATTTAAACTATTACATCCCATGAGCAATTACATTATTGGAAAATAAAAAGCGATAAAAGAAAAACATCAGAATCGGTTAACGTGAAAGAAAGAAGAAAAATCGGAAATATGATGAAATTGAAATAAGAAAATGTTAGAAAAATGCAATTTTAATATGAGAAAAATTATGCATCTTTGGAAATATGATAAATATACTAAAATAATTTTTGGAATTTTTAGATGTATTTAATAATTAAAAACTAATTTAATATGATTTAAATGTTAAAATAAAATAAAAATAAATATGCATGCAAAAATATTTTTAATTTTATAAATTAAATAAAGATTTTATAAAATAATGTAAAAGAAAAATATTTTTGGTAATTTTTAATGCAGAATAAAAATCATGAAAACAATTAAAATAATGGAAAATATTGAAATAATGTGAAAATATAGAAAATATGAGTTTTGGAAAAGTGTAAAAGTTATGCGACGGGGAATCGGGGGGACATCCTTTCAAACCTTGAAAACCACGCTGACCAAGCGAGCACCCAACGCTTTGTTTGGAAGCGGGATGGTTTAGAAAATAACAGCGTCGCTCGTCTGTTTCCTCACTCGCGCCATCATCGTCTTCTCCGGTTGAATATTTGATTTAGCGTCGGCCTTGTTCGGCAAAGGTTCACAACAAATGTCAAAATCAGCACACAATATAAATACATTCTAAAGCCATGGTTCGATTCGAAATCATTAGGATGCAATGGTATAGGTCTCATGGTCCAATTTTCCGTTTAAAGGAAACCCCAAATCGTGTTGAAACCCTAACAATGGTATCATGTGTTCAGCCATGGAAATTCGATTAAAGCACCAGAAAGTTTGCAAACACATCACTAAACACAAAAACAACAACAAAACATGTTAATAATGCATGAATAATGAAACACGATTTCAAAATTTCCAAGAACAAACCGATTTGGTTTGGCATTCGGATGGTTTTGAATGAAGTAAAAGTCTGGATCGATTCGGTGGATGGCAAGGAATGTGTTTGGATGCTCAAAACCACTTGAAACAATTTGAATCGATATTTGCTTGAAGGTCACGAATTTTTGAGTTTGAAACTAGGGTTGGAGCAATTCTTACATCCTTAATCATGTGCTATGCATTGTGTATTTATATTGGATGGATTGGGTGATTTGAGGAAGAAATCATCATCATCAATGCAAATCAAATTTGATTTTGTACAAAATCAAATTTTCAAATTGATTAATTTTCAATCAATCTTGCCATATCAATCCAATTTTCGAAATTCTTTGGCTTTGTTGAGTTACTTGGATGCCAAGGAAAAGAAAAATCAATTTGCAATTAATTTTTGATTTTATACTTTATTTTGAATTTAATTTGTATTTAAATGAATAAATTCCAAATTAAATAGAAAAATAAAATAAAAATTCGTGGCTTTGGGCTTTGATGTTCCAAATTGTATGAGGAACAAGTTTGGATGAAGAAAAAGTAGCCCATTTGCAAAGTTTTGATTTTTAGTATCTCTCTTTGTGCATTCTTCCAAATTGCCCAACTTGTAGATGGTGTAACTTGCTCAATTTTCCACATTTTGAGTGTTCTTGGACTTTTGGAAAGCTCTAAGAGTCCTCTAAACAATGTCTTTGGTCTCATCTCAATTGGAGTTACCATGCTCAAAATATCTTCAAAACAAAAGTTGACTTTTGTTGACTTTGAAAATGACACTGTAATGTTTTGAGCTATACCTCTCAAATGAAGCATTTTTGGACATTCTTGTGAGACATGAAGTTGTAGAAATTGAATTTCCTTCAAAACAAGAGGTGGTGGAAAATTTACGAGAAAGTATGAGAAAGTTATGATCGGTCAAAGTTGATTGACTTTTCATCTAGAAACCCTAATTTAGAAAGTTTGACTTTTGGGCAAATCTTGAGTTTTCTTGATGAATCATGATCAACCCTTGATCAAATGATGAATGTAACTTCAAAATGAGGATGTTGACCAAAAATCGAGAAGTTTTTGTATGTTGACCACAGTTGACTTTTGTCAATACACGATTTTCGACCATCGAACCATTATGCGAAACTTGACTTGTGAGGCTTGAAACTTGACATGGAGAATCTTTGAAGCATATGAGGAGGCATGAAGGCCATTGGAGATGTTGGAAATCCATCTTGACTTGAGAGATACCAAACCCTAGTTTGGGTTGATTGTCTAGGAGAGAGTTTATCGATCGACTCTTGAGGAATCCTTGAGCATAGATGTATGAAATCTTTTGAGAAGATGGAGCGCAAATTTTGGGGTATGGAGGCCGACTTTGTAGTTTTGTATCGCAAATGTGCGGATAGCGAAATGCCACCGACTTTTCTTTTATCGATTAAGGGAAGGTAAAAGTACGAGAAAAAGACCTTCGTTAGATTACGAGTAAGGAGAAGGTTATGAAAAGGGAAGGTATTAGCACCCTTTCCATCCGTAGTTATCTGAGCTCTTAGTTGCTCTTAGATCACTTTAAAATTGTTAACTACGTGTGTTTGACAAAATGTTTTGAAAAGGCATTTCTTTGACTTTGTAATGATTCATGTAGGAATGTATACAAAGTGTTTGGAAATGTTTCATTTTGAAAAGAGTTTGAACTTTGACAAAAGTGTGAGGTGCGAAAAGCATTTGGTTTGAGCAACTAAAAGTCTTATTACCTACTCGAATTGGTCGTTTTCGTGTTATTTTCGTTCCTTTAGAATAAGGTTATCCATACCATTAGTTGGTAGGTAACTCATTCGTTGGATGTAAGCGGGACATTCGAAGGGACATCGGATGGTCATAGAAGGCAACTTGTAGGAAGTATCCTAGCACATTCGAAGGACTATCATCATTTTCGTGGCGACAATCGGGGTCAAGATCATGTTATTCGTGGCGACATCGTGGGTCTTTTGATCTTTGTATCGAAGGGACTATGATGATTTTTTGAAAGCAACAATGCTAGAATACCTCTACGTTCGAGGACATGACCATTTGTATTCGTAAGGCATCGAGAGAATTACCTAAGGGGTGCATGTGTGAAAAGAGTGTGTCAATTCGGATATTTTATCTTAGAAATTAGTGAACTATGTTCAATTTTAGTCTTTCCATACCGCTAATTACTAGCGGTTTATAGGTGCGGAAATTAAAATGCGGAAGTATAAAGTGCGGAAAGATAAATCCTACGCTATTACATGGCTTTGGGCGGATACATAATTTAGACTTGCGAAAATAAAATCCTAATTAAACTATTACATCCATAGCGATTACATTATTTGAAAAAAAAGCGATAAAAGAAATAAATGAAAGCGGATGACTGTGAAAAGATGAGAAAGCGGAAAATACGATGAAATCGAATAAGAGGAAAATGTTAGTAAAATGCAAATTTTAGATGAGAAAAATATTTCATGCTGGAAATAACATTAATATGCTAAAATAATTTTTTGGGATTTTTTGGAAAAGATTTAATAATTAAAAACTAATTAAAAGTGATTTAAATGATAAATTAGGAATAAAAATAAATATGCATGCAAAATAATATTTTTTAATTTTATAAATTAAATAAACATTTTATGAAAATAAATGCAAAAGGAAAAATATTTTTGGTGATTTTTAATGCATGAATAAAAATATAGAAGTAAATTAAAAATGCATGAAAAATATGAAAATATGAAAATAATTGAAAAAGTTTGAAGTTTGTAAAAAGAAATCAAAATCGGTTCCTGTGAGGTTTGAACTCGTGACATGGGAGAGCATCTATCAACAGGAAGCGCCTTAACCAACTGAGCCAGCGTGCACGTGTGTTTGAAAATTGGAACGAGTGGAATGTAAACAGCGTCGTCCCTAGTTGCATCAAACTCGCAGGACTTCATCTTCCCCGATTTGAATTTTTGAAAATTCAGCGTCGGCCATTGTTCGACGCTACAACCCTGGCTAAATCAAAAATCAAGCACACGTAATATAAATAACATCTAAGACCATGGTTCGATTCGGGACATCATTCAGAATGCAATGGTCACGAGTCTAAATGGTCAATTTATCCTAATAAGCAAAGCCCTAAATCGAGTCGAAACCTAATCATGGCACATCGTGTTTGAGGCTATAAATGCAATTAACATGCCGGATAAACTTCAAACTTTGTTCTAAGCATGAAACAAACATCAAAACTGTTAATAATGCATGAATAATGAAACACGATTTTGAAAAAAGATGAACAAACGATTCGTGATTTCTTAATTACGGATGCTTTTGGATGATGTAAAGTGCGGATCGACTCAAAGGTATCAAGGAATGCAATGGACACCTCAAAACCAATTGAAAGCAATTTGGAGCTAGGGCTGCGGTTTGCTTGTATATACGGTTTTCTTGAGCTTCAATAGGGTTTCTCGGTCAAAATTTCTACCCTAATTAGGTGTGGCATGAGTTGTATATATATAGTAGATGAATTTGGAGTTGATTTGAGGAAGAATCAATCACTAATCAATGCAAATCAAATTTGATTTTGTACCAAATCAAATTTTCATCTTTGATCAATTTTAATCCAATCTTGCCATATCCAACCAAATTTTGAAATTTGCTGGCTTTATTGAGTTACTTGGATCTCAAGGAAGAGAGAAAAATCAAGTTTGCATTTAATTTTGATTTTATACTTTATTTTTGAATTTAATTTGTATTTAAATGAATAAATTCCAAATTAAATAGAAAAATAAAATAAAAATTCGTGGCATTGGGCTTGGATGTTCCTAATTGCATAAGGAACAGGTTTGGATGAAGAAAAAGTAAGCCCATTTGCAAAATTTTTGATTTTTAGAAGCCTCTCTCTTTGTGCACTTCTCCAAAATTGCCCAACTTGTGAATGGTGAATCTTGCTCAATTTTCCACATTTTTGAGTGTTCTTGGACTTTTTAGATAGCTCTAAGAGTCCTCTAACCAACCTTTTTGGTCTCATCTCAATTGGAGTTTCCATGCTCAATATATCTTCAAAACAAAATGTTGACTTTTTGTTGACTTTGAAAAGGACACTAATGTTTTGATCCATACCTTCCAAATGAAGCATTTTTGAACATTCTTGTGAGACATGAAGTTGTAGAGATTGAATTTCCTTCAAAACAAGAGGTGGTGGAAAATTTACGAGAAAGTATGAAGAAGTTATGATCGATCAAAGTGTGGTTGACTTTTCACCTAGAAACCCTAATTTGGAAGGTTGACTTTTGAGCAAATCTTGAGTTTTCTTGATGAATCATGATCAACCCTTGATCAAATGATGAATGTAACTTCAAAATGAGGATGTTGACCAAAAATCATGAAGTTTGTTGTATGTTGACCACGAGTTGATTTTTGTCAATCTGTTGATTTTCACCATCGAGCAATTACGAGGAAACTTGACTTGTGGAGCTTGAAACTTGACATGGGGAACCTTTGAAGCATATGAGGAGGCATGATGACCATGGGAGATGTTGGAAGTCCATCTTGATCTGAGAAATGCCAAACCCTAGTTTGGGTTGATTGTCTAGGAGAGGGTTTATTTGATCAACCCTTGAGGTATCCTTGAGCATGGATGTATGGAATGTCTTGAGAAGATGGAGGGAAAATTTTGGGGTATGAAATACTGGAGGTGACGTTTTGAAGCCCATACCAAAGTACAACATGTTTTCTCGAGCATGGAGTAACGAGTTTCACAGTCTGTGAACTTTTTACTCAGGTAGTAAATGGCATGCTCATGCTTAGGTTTCATCTTCTTTGTCCAAGTATGCGCCATGGAATCTTCTATGCAGTAAGGTACATGATTAATGGTCTTCCTTCAATTAGAGGAATCAATATTGGTGGTTCTGACAGGTATTCCTTGATACTGTCAAATGCTTTTTGGCAATCTTCTATCCACACAACATCTTGATTTTTGCGGAGAAGCTTGAATATCGGCCCACAAGTATCAGTCATTTGAGAGATAAATCTGGAGATGTAATTCAATCGTCCGAGAAATCCTCTTACTTGCTTTTCTGTTTGTGGCGTAGGCATTTCTTGAATAGCCTTGACTTTGTCGGTCGACTTCAATACCTCTTTGTTGACGATGAAACCTAGGAGTTTTCGGATCTTACCCCAAGGTGCATTTGTTAGGATTGATGAAATTTCCTTAGCCGCTGAAACAACTTCAAGAGATATTCTATATGCTCTTCTTTAGTGTCAGACTTTGCTATCATGTCATCCACGTAGACTTCAATTTATTTGTGCATCATATCATGAAAGAGAGTAGTCATTGCCCTTTGGTAAGTTGCGCCTGCGTTCTTTAATCCAAACGGCATTACTTTGTAGCAAAATGTGCCCCATGGCGTGATGAAAGATGTCTTCTCCATGTATTCGGGAGCCATTACGATCGATTATAGCGGAGAAACCGTCATGAAGGAAAAGGCGTTGAACTTTGCGGTGCTATCCACTAGCATGTCGATGTCGCGGTGAGTGAAATCATCTTTTGGGCTTGCTTTGTTCAAGTCTCGATAGTCAACACACATTCTGACCTTTCCGTCTTTCTTGGAGACAAGCACTATGTTGGCTAGCCATTGAGGATATTCAGAAGTGACGAAGAAACCTACGTCGAGCTGCTTTTGGACTTCTTTTTTGATTTTGTCGGCCATTTCAGGGTGAACTCTTCTCAGTCTTTGTTTAATTGGTGGACACTCCGGTCTTAATGGCAAGTGATGCTCCACGATCTTTGGTATCTAAACCGGCATGTCTGGTAGGACCAAGCAAACACATCAACATATCCTTTGAGAAGATCTATCAGTTTGCCCTTGACGTTGCTGTCGAGTAGAGCTCCGATGTTTACTTCTTTTTTGTCTTCCTCAGAACCTAAGTTGATTGCTTCCAAAGGATCTTTGTGAGGCTGAATGATCCTTTCCTCGTGCTTAAGTAGTCGAGAAATCTCATCCGGGATCTCTTCTTCAAATTCTTCCTCGGCGACTTCACTGGGGATTTCAAAGTTGGGAGAGCATAGAGTTATTGCTTTCAATGGATTTGTCCATCTATTAATCGCATATTTGATTTATGTTTGATTAATTAACTCTTTTCATCATTTTTTGTGTGAAAGTGTATGCATTATTATTATTATATTGTTTTTGAAGATTTTTATTGTGTTTTTAGGATTATCATTTCCAAGAAAGGGTAAAATGAAAAACAAACACAAAATATGGAATCAAAACAATGCTTTTATTATGATTCACAATATGAAGCAGGGCCCTAAAATACAAACTCATTTGTCTTGGGAAAGACAAAGAGAAATTATTTAAAAGCTAAACCCTATAAAACATCTCTTACGCCTTGGGCGGCGAGAGTTCAAAACAAAAGCAAAATAAACTACTTAGAACTATGAACATTAGTCCGAACTTCAACAGGCTTCCGATAGTGGCGAACTCCTTGGAAGTCAAGATACTCTGGTAGTTTTCCACTTGGCTTAGTTCTTGAATAGACTTTGGTCTTTGGTCGAACAGGCTTTGAAGACTCTGGACGATTGACCTTGCCTTTTGTGCTGCTGAAACGATCTTCTTCTGCTTGATGGACAGATCGAGAAGCATGGGATACAACATATGTACTTTCTATTAGCATTCGTATTGAATTTTGAGGATGTACTCTCCAATCTTCTGAGTGAAGAGACTCGTTGTCGGCGACACTTTCCAATTCATATCCCGAATCGTATCCCTGATCTTCAGTAATTACGTTGATGTAGTGATAGTTAAGATGCGGTTTAACAAACTCCGTAGCGTTAAGCGGCGATCTTCATTCGGAATCTCAATTGGTTGATGAGATCGAGAAGATGGGTATAACTCTTACGGTTGACTTGGATACTCAAAGGATCGTCCCATCCATTAAATTTGGATGTCTTCAGTCGATTTTGAGCTTTCGGTGCGATATACTTCACCATGTAGTCAAACTTTCCACTTGGTTCTCCCAAGGTATCCCAAATTTCAGAAGGGACAGGTGGATTTTCATTCTCATTCTTTTGTAGGGACATGCCTTTGAATTGGTCAGTCGGAGGATAGAATGGCGTCTGATTCTTCACAGGACACATATTGATGGTAAGATAAGCGCTCCACTTTTCGGATCTGGAGATCGTCTTCATCACCTTCATCGGTAAGAACATTAACCTCTTGAAGAGCGGGGTTTAAGAAACCCCCATGGAATACTTCTCTGATTGGGCGAAGAGTTTCATTCCTTTGATTGTCTTTAGGAAATACTGGAGCAAACCCGAGCCCAGCCTTTGTCTCGTTGTTGACAGGTTTTATTACTATAGATGATCTGCTTTTCCTTGTAGATTCATCTTCTAAGAATCCTTGGGCTGCGTCCCTTCAGTAGTTGGGTGTGATGAAAGAAAAGTTGGATAAAGGGCTTACTAGTAGCAGCTTGTTCACCGATGATGGTCACTAGCTTCCATTTACTATGAACTTTAGTTTTTGATGGAAGTGGATGTCATCTCACCTTCGTGTATCCATGGTCCTCTAGCAAACAAGCGTAGCGGTGGCACATCCATGACTTGGAAGGTGATTTGGAAGGTATGCGGACCAATCGTCATTGGAAGGTCGACTTCCCCAATAACTGATTTCCTTGACCCATCAAAGGCTCTTACGACTATATCATTGAATTTCATCGACGTTCCTTTGTAAGCTAAGCGAGCTAGAGTCGTTTTGGAATTACATTTAAGGATGAACCGGTATCCACGATCGTTGGACGAGAGATTGACAAATCATTGAGATATGCGAGCAGTTGTGATCTTTCCTTCCTCAGGAAGTTCTTCATCCTTGAAGCTTAAGTTGTTGCAAACGTTATGTTGCCTCAATTCCACCAAATTGATGCGTAGTCACATCGTGATCTCGTAAGCGATCTAGCACTTTCATCAAAGCTTCTCGGTGGGCTTGAATTTAGAAGTAGAGATAGTATCGAAATCTTGGAGAGTGCATCATTGATCCTGACTATGTACTCGCTTTCCTTGATTAGCTTCAAATTTCATTGAAATACGAGTTGGCGTTGGTTCCATCGACGGTCCAGCGTTTTCATTTGAATTACCAGCGGGAATCCTCGTGGGGTTCTCGGGAGGCGTATGCTTGGATTTTTCTAATAATAGGAACAACATGCGGCTTTGGTGGCAGGGTATGTACTAAATCCATTTCGCGTTACTCGTCCTATCTCGATTATGTTAACATCGGTGAAAGAGTTGGCATGGGTTTTCCTTCCATCTTATCATAGTCGCCTTGTATTGATATGGGCCTTTGTTAGAGCTGTATGGAGCAGGACCGGGTGACGGATCACCAAAGGAGACTCGGAACTTTTGAACCGTTATTTTCAACTTCCACATGCTCGAGCACGTTGAAGCGAGGGATAATGGCGTTTACTTGAGAATTTCAGAGTTGATATACGAGACTAAAAGCTCATGCGGAAAATGCCCTACCATACTCACGTCGTAGTCATTTACATTTACGAAGATCTGAATATCACCAATGTCTATTAGTTGAATGTCTACTTTATGATTGGACATCCTCGAAAATCCTTGAGCGATTACGCAAGCTTTGTAGTCATGTTGAGTGGCGCCCATTGTCTTGTATGTATCATGGGTGTGCCAAACTTTCTCTTATCATATTTACATACGTGACAAGATACCAATCTGTATTCCTTAGTATCAAATTCACGGTATGTCCACTATGATTGGGAAGTGGATTTGCTTGCGTTTGGATTTTTATTTACGAAGGAGAAGATTAGACCTTACTAACCTTTGTACTTGACTTTTAGTGCTATGCAATGTTCGAGATCATGACCGGTGCCCCTTGATGAAAAGGGCGAATCGTCGCTTTGTACCACCATGGTAATTTTTACGTCTTGGAGGTGGTAACCTTGTTTGCACAAGATCCCTTTCTATTAATGCGGGATATAGTTTAGGTATGCGTCATTGGAATCGGATCAATGTGAGACCCGGGCGCAGTTCGATTGTTGAGCTATCGACTGTTGTCGAGTTGAGTTTCTTGGGCGTGGAGCAATTCCTGTATTTGAACTTGTATTAACAATTGGCGCTATGGAAGCTACCTATTGTTGTCGGCTGACATTCTTCCTTGGTTTCCCTCGGGATACCATTCCTATGTCATGTTCCTTCCTTTTTGGAAAACTAGTTCCAACCTTCTTGGTTCCACTGGAAGTCCCTATTTCTCTGGTTAGGCGTCCTGTTCGAACTCCTTCCTCTAGCCGCATTCCCATGCTTACCATCTCGGTGAAATCTCCGAGAGCGTTGGCGATCATTCGTTTGTAGTAAAATGGGCCAAGAGTGTTTAAGAAAACCTTGGTCATTTCCTTCTCCTCTAACGGTGGGTTGACTTGGGCAGCAATTTCCCTCCAACGTTGGGCGTATTCTTTGAATGTCTCTTTTCCTTACGAGACATGGGCGGAGTTGATCCGATCGGAGCCATGTCAAGTTGAATTTGTCTTTGTTGGACAAAGGCTTCGCCTAGGTCATTGAATATGCGGATATTCGCACTCTAGTCCCATGTACCACTTGATGCGGCACGGTGAGGCTTGTCTTGGAAATAGTGAATTAGCAATTGGTGATTGTCGTTGTATGTAGACATCTTCACGGCATACATCGTAAGATGACTCTGTGGCGAGGAATTTCCTTTATACTTTTCAAAGTCGGGGACTTTGAACTTTAGTATCCTTCTGAGGAACTAGGCACAAATCATGGAAATTTTCCCAAACAATTCCTTTCCACGGATTGTTTTAATCTCATTGCATCTTATGAAGCTCTCCTGGAGATTCTCCATCGGCCACGAGTTAGTGTTGTCGCTGGATTATGATAGACTTCTTAAATGCTGCGATGGTGTGCACTCTGGCGAGTTTGTCATAATCGGTTGAAAACCGTCATAGTGACTTGCGGAAGGTCACTCCATCTTTGTGGAGTAAGTGTTGAGTTCTATAAAGTAGGTACTTCAGCGTGGTTGTTTGTACACGAGAGTGGGTTGAAATCCGATGCCGAAATTGAAAGGCATGCCCGTGGATACCATACGGCATCTTTGAAGAGTGGACTCTTGGCTGTGATTGAAGCTGAGTTGTAGTGATCTACGAAATCGTCGCTTGATTTTGGTACTTCGATGTTGCTTGACTTTGCTTGATTGCTATGAACTTACCAAAGTGAGTCTCTCCACCTCTTCTTGAAGTGTTGTCCTTTGTACTCTGACTCAACATTTTCTTGCTCAAAACCTTCCATTATTTTCCTTCTTTTTGAGCAGTATTGTATATACGAGTTGGTACGTATCGTGGTCGAGAAACTCTAAGACGCGACAGCTTGACGATCTTTTCCTTTCTGGAAAAAATTCCGAAAGATCAGACTCTAAACAATAAACTCGATATGCAAAGTATGATGCATGATTATGAATGCATGGAAAAATTTCCAAAGAATTTACGCTAAAACAGAAATTTCTGGCAAATATTTGGATGGAAAACACTTATTTTATTAATTATTGAAAGAAGATTACAACAATTTTGTTTTTTAAGCATAGCTCATACAATGATAAAATAAATGATAAAACTACAATCTAAACTAATTAATCGTCCTCGTCGGATGAAGATCCAAAAGATTGATGTAGCTTCGACTTCAAGATTTCCTTTCCATAGTGAGCTTTCGATTCGACTTTCTCGGCTTTTAGCTTCATGACTTTCTTCCACTCGTCGGGCGGGATCGTGGTTGTCATTTCCTCAAGCTTTCTTTTCTTTCTTTGATGTATCTTTTGATCGCGTTATCTTTCGTGAATCTTCTCATCTTTCTCCATGCCATTCATCTTGGAAGTAAAGCGTCTTTTCATGATCTTTGACACCTTCTTAAGCTTCTCATTTCGAGTCGGTCTTAAAGAACTTGTCTTCCAAAGCCTTTTTCTCAAGCCTCATTTTGGCCAAAGCTTCTTGGTATTCTCCCATAGTCTCAACGGGAAAAATTGTTGATCTGGAAGCTGTTGAGAACATGGGTTCTTCATAAGCATAAGGCATTCGGAATTCCTTCGCTCTTTTCTTTACCCAAGAAGTGTAGATTTCTATGGCTATGCAATTTCTTGCATTACCCTTTTCCTTCCTTCGGATGTGATGCCAAGCTCTGATCATTCTGGCTTTCAAACCTTGAGAATCTTCCCCTTCATGATAGAAGTAGCTTTCTACTGTAAAACATAGAGGTTTACTAGAATTCGCATACCCGAGTTGGCGTCTCGCTAAAAATGGGTTGTAGTTGATTCCTCCTTTGGTACCGATGAGAATGCGTTGGCAAATTCTCCACAACATTCAATGATTTCCATCTCATTTATGCGCGAGGTATACCAATGGATATAAATGGTTAAGTAAGAGACATGAGTCTTCTTGACCAATTCCAATCATCTTTGTTTTCGCGGAAGATAGGAGATTTAGGCAAGTGTGAGACAATCCATTTGAAGACGGTACCTGACACACGATAGTTCCATCTCCTGGCGATTCCTATGATGAATGGAAATCGTGTCACCAAGCAAAGTGGGAGCAGGATTTTCAATCGAGAAAGATCCTTATGGCGTTGATATCAGCGAAACTTGGGACGTTGAAACAACACCAATCCATAGATGAGTAAAGCTAAAATAGCTTGAAAGCTACCATACTACCGACTTGGAGAATTTAAGGCCTTCTCCATTAGGAACTTTGAAGTTAGTCCTAAGAGTTTTCCTTTGGTAGTTAGGTTTTGTCTATCTCGATTTCTTTAAGTGAGTCATTGTTGCAATATTTGGTGACTTAGGAATGGCTTCCAAACCATTGAAGGCACTTTATCGTCTTGAGATACCTAAGATGTGCGTACTCTTCCAAAGTAGGCATCAGTGATAGTCGGGGAAAGTGAAAGCGATAGGCGGATCGTAAAAGCGAAAGTTTTGAGAAGTCCTTCATCAAAGTTAGTGTTCGGGGCAGTTAAAAGAGTTCCATAGCATTTTACGAAATCAGGGGATCTTCTACCAAGGATGCTAACTCTTTTAACTTCCTACATCGAGAATCCTAAAGCTGTATTTCTTGGTGAATCTTCCTCGGCGTACATCATTCTAACCTAAAATATTTACAAGAAAAATCTCTTAAATTCTTTGGAAATGGGAAGAAAATGAAGTTTTGAATGAATGCATGAATGCTACAAACATGGTTAGTAGTTATACACCGGTCAGCGTTGAAGTCGAGCATGAGGCCAGCGATAAGAATCAAGCGTGGGTAAGTTCTAAGGCTTATTCATACGTGAAGCGAGTTCTCGATATCTGAGCTCAGCGCTTCTCTTTGAAATATTATCGGTTCTTTGAATACTCGAAGTCAATAATATTTTCAAGAAAAATCGCTTTGATCGTAGTCTCTCATGACAATTATTCTAAGCTTACGCTTGAATAATTTACACTACATCTAAATGGCGGGATGGGTTATGTGTTCTCTGACCACTCATCTTCGTAAGTTCTCTTGAAAGCAAAATGTCTTCGCAAATACTTGCTAAACACAAATAATCCCAAGACCTCCTTTGAGAGAGGATCTCAAATTAACTTAGTAAGTCTTGAGACTTCCCAGGGTTAATAGGACTATACCCCTAGATCTTAAAATGTTTCTTAAATCGGGTTAGGATTTCTTTCCATCGAGATGAAATCGTGAAAACACACAATAAAGAAAAACAAACATATGCACATATGAAAGCTTAACCCCTTTTTCTTTTTGAAAACAAAAAAGCTTGGTGCTCTTGAGCGAGTCACATTTTTTGAAAATCAAAATTAACGTACTCCCACAAAGTCGCCATTTTTATGTTCGCGTTAAAAGTGGCGGAATCGAATCTGGTCGTATTCTCGGCTCGAAGCGATTTACTCTTTTGGTTTGTTTATAAAGATGCATGAGCATCAAGCTTTATTATTTTCAACACAGAAAAATGATTATGAAAAGGGAAAACATTAATACCCTCGATTGATATGATATGCATTACGACTAAGCGAACTAGGCATAGCGCATTGGGAGATTAGGGAAGGGGTTTGTTATATAAAGGGAATAGATGGAGCACCTAAATATATATAGTTATCTATAGCTTTATATATGAATATGTTTGATATGTTTGTGTGTTTTAAATTGCTATTTCTATGATTGGGAAAGTTTCTCCTTTGGATTTTAGAAGGGTAGATTATGTGGGATCCTAGGTTTTGTTATTATTGTGCTCATAAAGATCATTGGGATCTTACGCATACATATCCCTTAATGGGAATCAGAGCATTTGTAGCTCGGATCTAAAGGGATCTATGGTTTGTTTGGTTTGAGGGAGAAAGAAATTTGCTTGCCAAGGATGGGACCTTGTGCCTACGTATTCTCAAAAGGATGTTGAGAAAGTCAGAGCAATCGTAGTTCCCACTTATGCTAGTGGAAGCAACGGGAGGTTATTAAGAGATACAGACAAATGTCATCTTAATCAAAAACGTATCTAATCTATTTCAATCACATACATTTTGAAAGGTTGATGGATCGAATCTTTCATCGCAAGTTATAGGTGTTTTGCTTGAGTGTACAAGCGTTACCACTTACGAGTTTTAGAAAGATATTTGAAAAAAGATGATTAAATCTTTTAATTATAAGCATTGGGTGTTTTTCTTGAGTGTACAAGCGTTACCACTTACGATTAAGAGATGTTTTTTGTTTGAAAAAGTTTTTGATTGTATGTGATGTGATAGATGAGATACTTCTTCCATAGAGATGATAGATGTCTAAACCTCTAGGAGAAATTTATTGGATTAAGGGGATGCTTTTAAGAAGCCCATGGGTCCTTGTATTGTAAGCCGAGGAGGCATTAGGGTCATCGAGGTCATCGAGGTCCTTGTATGAAGCTCGAGAGGAATAGGGTATGGTGGCTTTGGCTTTTAAGAAGGATTTCACCGGGAAACCATCCTCTTAGGATTTCAAGAGCAATTTCACCGGGAAATTATACTCTCAGGGTTCTATCTTAGCGCGGGTGATTCTTTGTATTAGAAGCCCAATAGGAGGCTGATAAGAGATTTCTGGTCTCTTTCTTGTTTGATGCCCAGAAGGCTAAACTCAATGAGGAGTTCTTTTGAGCGAAGCGAGGAGGCGACTCAGCGGAGTGTTGTCTTATATGAAGCCTAAGCGGAGGCTAAACTCGAGATGAATGAGTTTTCTTATATGAAGCCTAAGAAGGTGAACTCGGATGAAATGAGTTACCTTGTACAAAGCCGAGGAAGCTAACTTTGTGGGAACTTATTTGTTAGACTAGTTGTTATGTTATAACTAGGCAGTTGTATAAAAAGTGTATGCGTTTATTCACGAGGAGTTTATGAAGGAAATATAAACAAATGCATGTAGAGTTTATTTACAAGAGTTTATGAAAGAAATGTAAACAAGTGTGTGTAAAGCGAGCGTTTGAAGCAGCGTAACTTGATTATTTACAAGTTTGAATGCATGCGAGGAATGAGTATGTACAGTATTTATATACGAGGAAATAAATATGTACATATGATGTTTGGGACTTACAGTAAGGGAGGCCCATTGGTTTAAGCAGTTTCACGGAATAATGCTCCTTTTAATACCAATGGTATTGATCTATATCTGAGCGAAATGAAAACAAGCAGACGAAGTTTATACGTACTTGAGTATTTACAAAGGTATCATATAATGTACAAGTAAAATTGGTATGTACATAAAAAAATTGGATATGTACAAGGAAATAATTATGTACATAAAAAGAATTTTGGGACTTACAGTGAGGAGGCCCATGATCGATTAAAAATCGAGGAAAAAGCGAGTTGGTTTATCTTCAAATCGGATCGATCATGGAAAAAAAGATGTAAGTTTGATGAAAAGTTTTGAAAAGCTCTTGAAAGTGTTTTTGAAGGATGAAGTATACTTACAAGAAGTTTGAAAAAGTTTCGAACTTGAAAGTTTGAAAAAGCGTCTTTGAAAGTGCTTTGAAAAGTACTCAAACCGTATTGTTTTACTCGATAAAATATAATCAAAAGAAAGTTTTTGAATTTTTTGACATTATCATAAAATAGACATGTTAAATGACATGTGTGCAAAAAATCACCTCAAAATGAGGAGTTTTGATTGGGGTTTGAAGAAGTCAAAGTTTGAAAAAAAATGTGAAGAGAAAACAAAAAAGTTTGGCAAAAATGGTCCCAAGGCTCGGAACCGGGACCATTGGGCAAGCGTGTAAGGCAAAGTGTTAAGAGTGAGTGGCAACATTGGTCGGCAATACATTCGTTCATGCATCCAACTTCATGTTATTATATTATAAACTAAATGTTTGAATTTGAAAAAACGCGCGAACTCATCTTCTTCTTCCTCGATCCTTCAATCAGCCATGGATTCTTTGTTTCTCAATGAAATTGCTCGATGTAAACATCAAACTTGATCGAAATTGAACCGGGAACATGATGATGTGGGTTAATTTCATTTATTTTAGTTTAACATGATTAAATTTCGAATACACAAAGAACCCTGGTTCTTTAAAATCAAATTGAAATCGTGTATGGACATGGATTCAAGCAATTAGTTTAGGGTTAATGATCAGTGAAGGTGCAGAAACAAAACGACCAAGATTTTTTTGAACTGGAAATAAGAAATCAAGGAGTTTGAAGTTGAGTCACTTACCTCTTGAAGCGAGATCGAAATCTTCAAAGGAGTTATTCGGTTGATGTTTAAGGATTCTTTGGAGCACCGGTGAGCTTCGAGGAGCGATGTGAGGATGCTCGCTTGCCTTGAATCAACTTGAATTATTCGACCAAGTCCACTTACATATGCTTGAAGTGAAACTTCGAATCGTGTTTGGAAGTGTTCTGATTCAAGAAAGGCGATTTGTATCACTCATATGAGATGTATGGATGATGTTTGAATGATCAAAACACAACTAGCTCGAGCGAATATCGGTTTTGAAGTTTAAAGCGGTTTTGCAAGTTTTGAAATATGAAAAGCAATTACGGTTTTAGTGATTCTTGTGTTGATTTTAAGTTTCAAACCAGCTACATATTGATTTTAAGACATGTTAGACACCAAATCTCTCATGGTTTTCACAAGTTTTGAAAAATACAAGAATTCTCACTATGAACTATGTTACTTGAAATTTAAGAAATAAAAGAGAAAGCTTGTTTTGGCATAACTTTGGTGTGGTTTCAAATGGAAAACATGACCTCTATTTATAGGTCAAAAAATCAGATTAGCAAGCAAGAAGATTGGCTTGGATTTGGATGACTTGCCTTAGAGGAAAGAAAGTCTTTTTGCCATAAATGCAAAGGAACCTTCCTTTTAACCATGGTTAAATTTAACTTGATCTTATATCCATCATAATTACCTCTCAACTAATTTTTATCAGCTCTAGCCTATCTCCAATTAGTGACAAGGCTTCTAGAAGGAGATTTTGCAAAAAATGACTTGTAATTTTGAAGGTTGTACTTGAAAATCATGGCTTTTGGAGCCCTATGTTTCAAAATCAAAAGTATAGCTAGACACATTGGATTTGCAAGTTCTTGGACATTTTGGAAAGCTTGTTTCAAGGGCTACAACTTTCATGTTTTGAGTTTTTGCTAATTCCAAATGGAACTATGTGAAAAATTTCCATGAAAGTAGGAAAAAATGTGAAATTTCAACACTTGAAAATTTTTCAAAGTGTTGAAAATTTTGACTTTTTGTTGACTTTTCCAAATTTCTTGATTTTTTATGATCATGATGGATCATTTGAAGTATTTTGATGATGGAAAAAGTTTTATCTTGAAAAAGTTGACCAAAAGTCAAAGTTTGACTTTTCAGTGCAGATGAAATTTCATTAGATGATCCAGAAATTGACTGATGAAGTATGTGAACTTCTGTGATGTTTTGAATCCAGAAATTAGGTCAACATGTTGTATTGGTGATATGAAGATCAATATCCAAGCAAAAAATTCATTCATTGATCAGAAAATCAGTGATTGCTTATCCTCGATGAAATCCCTAATTGGTCGATCCTTGATAGATCATGAGGAAAAGTTGGATATCTGAAGATCAGAGGTTGATGATTTGATTAAGATAGATCAATTGAGGTGAGTGAAACTCAAACCCTAATTTATTACCTCTTGAATCAGATGAAAAATTTGTGAAACCCTGATTGTGACTGTAGAAGCCACGCGATTAATTACATTACGGCTGTTAGTGATGCGGTGATGCATATGTAAGGTGGTATATTAGGTCAAAAATTGGGGTATGACAATACAAGGGATGTCATGAAGTGCGAACTCGCTGGATAAACATCCTTGATTAATGGTTTAAATACGGTCTCCACGGTAAGAATTCATGACCTTCTATCATAGCATTTTGAAACTCCATGAGGATTCACTAGAATTCAATTGAAATAGGCACTAACAACTTGCCTTTGAGGATTTATGAAATGCTCCACAATAACCCTCTACCAATGATAACATCATTGGAGAAATTCATCAAGGATACCGTGGTGATGATAACCTGCGTGTCTAATCCTCCATAAAAGCATCTTCACTTGGGTAACACTTATTCACGTTATTTGGAGAAAATGTTGTTGACTTTTGCATCGATGCGATAAATACACGCAAACAAACAAATATTCTGCAACATATTGTTAGTGGAATTCCATGAGTGTGATATGACAACTTTGCACGCCACCGGGTCACGTAAGTTTCAAAGTAAATTCAGAACTTTCTCATCATGGTAAAACTAGCAATGTTTCTATATGCAAAATTTTATCACAAAATTAAGACGCCTTTTGCAATCAAACCAGTAAATGCAAGAAATTAATTTACAATCAAAACTCATTTATTGATTGGAAATGGGCACGCTAATAAACGAGTACAATAGGAAGCAATTTCTGGAATGAGTCAATTGGAAAAGTAAAATAAGAGGAAAACTAAAACACATGGTAATGCGACAATGGATCTTCATCGGGTTTCAACCTGCTATCACTTTTCTAACTCGACTATCTCATCACTTTTCTTTTCCTAAAAGATGAATGGGTGATCCTTTGCCCTTTGAGTAGCCATGATGTAAACACGAGAGGTCTGTTGTTGATCCGGCCGGGATATAGCCGCTTGCTCTTATTTCCTTCTCTCGACTTGAATAAGTCTATGCATAGTATTTCTTGACTACATTCGCGTTTACGGTGTGGAAAATCTTCTCCATCCATTGTTGAAAGCATCATGGCACCACCGAAAACTTTATTTACCACAAAGGGTCCCCGTAATTGCGTCCACTTTCTTGAGGATCACCACAGGAAGAATTATCCTCTTGACATGAGGTCACCGGGCTTGTAGTATTGAGGTCGCACCCTCTTGTCATACACTTTTCTCATTCTCTGTTGATAAACACCCATGACACCTGACCACTAATCTTTTCTCATCAATGAGGCACTGGCGGTCTAGATTCTTCACAATTCATCTTCATCGAGCTCTGCCTCTTTCATGATTCTTAATGAAGGGATCTCAACTTCAATAGATAATACTTCCTCCATTCCATAGACTAGAAAGCGGGGTTTCTCTGGTCGAAGTGCGTGTTAGTCCGATAACCATGCGAGAGAAAAGACAACATCTCATGCTAATCTCGATAGATCACTACCATTTTTACATGATCTTCTTTTTGTTTTCTTTTCGCCGACAACACCATTCATCTTGAGCGTCTGAGGAGGCAATTATGATGTTTAATATTGAAGGACTCACAAAGCTCCTTCATCATCTTGTTATTAAGAGTGGACCCATTATCGTTGATGATCTTATCACAAATCCCATAACGGAGATGATATTGTGCTTGATAAATTGGGCAACCACATGTTTGGTGACATTTGCATAAGATGCGACTTGACCCACTTGGTGAAGTAGTCTATAGCAACGAGAATAAATCGGTGTTAGTTGGATGTATTTGGCTCAATATTTCCAATCATGTCAATGCCCCACATAAAAGCGACGGGGAGAAGTCAAAACATTCAAGGTGATGGTGGCACATGCACCTTGTCAATATACTTTGGCACTTATATGATTCGAGCATGATTAAAGCAATCAAAATCCATGGTAGACAAGTAATACCTACCTCACAAGATCTTTTTAGCCATGGTGTGCTTGGAATGAGTTCCAAATGAGCCCCGTGCATCTCCTCGATGATCTTTGCGACCGTTCTTGTCGACACGTATGAGCAACGACTGTCATGATGTCTGATATAACAAATTGTTTCTGAGGAAGAATTTTGTTGAAAACCTTCTCAATAACTTCTTATCCATCATAGAAGCTTCCTTGGGATACTCTTGAGTTTCAAGGTATTGCTTAATATCATGGAACCACGGGTTGAGTCCTTTTCCTTGACCTCAAAGCAAAGGATGGCTCATCTAATATTTTAATAGTGATCGGGGTGCTTCATTAGCCCACTTGACATTGAACATTGATGCTAGGGTAGCTAAAGCATCGGCCAAATTGGTCTCTTCCTGTGAGATATGATCGAAAGTAATCTCCTCGAAGTAAGGAATCAGTTTCATCATATGATCTCGGTAAAGAATCAAATTTGGTTGACGAGTCTCCCAATTGCCATTGATCTGGCTTATCACAAGTGCATAGTCTCCATACACTTTCAAATGCTTAATTCTTAAGTCAATCGTCGCCTCGATACCAAATATGTAAGCCTCATATTCAGCCATGTTATTGGTGCAATCAAAGCATATTCTGGATGTAAATGGGACCTGATGACCATATGGGGTAGTGATTATTGCACCGACACCATTGCCCAAGGCATTAGAGGCACCGTCAAATGCCAATGACCATTTCAATCCCAGTCCAGGTCCTTCATTTGGGTCAAGAATGTTACAATTCCTGATATACATGATGTCTTCATTCGGAAATTCAAATCTCATAGGATGATAATCATCCACAGGCTAGTGGGAAACAGAATCCGCCAAGACACTACTCTTGATAACTTTCTGAGTAGTATACTGCATATCATACTCTGTTAAAATCATTTGTCGTCTAGCAACTCAACCTGTCAAAGTTGGCTTTTCAAAGATGTATTCGGATCCATTTTGGATATCAACAAGGTAGTATGAGTCAACATATCTTGTAGTCGTGACAATGACAAAGCACAATAAGTTTTCTCGGCGGTGGTATTTTTCTCATAGTCGATAAAATTTTTGCTAAGGTAGCATATTGCATGCTCTTTTTGACTAGACTCGTCATGCTGTCTCAATACACACGCCATTGAGCCTTCGAGCACTGTCAGATACATAACCAACGGCCTACCCTCCATGGGAGGCATGGGGATCGGAGGTTCCTCTGAGATACTCTTTTATCTTATCGAATGCAAATTGACAATCGTTATTCCACGACCACTTGATCTTTTCGCAATAGTTTGATAATCGGTTCACACATGGCAATCATATGAGAGATGAATCTAAAGGTGTAGTTTAACCTCCTAGAAAGCCACGAGCTCTTTTTAGTTTTGGTTCAAGCATTTCTTGAATTGATTTCACTTTAGCGGGATCAACCTAGATGCCTCTTTCGCTTACAACAAAGCCTAGCGGGTTTCTGATCGTACTCAAAAGTAAACTTTTTAAATTCATCCTCGACCTTAATTTACGACCTATCAAACAACTTTTTTAAATGCACCAGGTGCTCTTCTTCGTCTTGAGATTTTGTAATCATGTCGTCGACATATACTTCGATCTCTTTGTGATTCATGTCATGAAAAAAAGTCACAATTGCTTGCGATAGGTTGCCGCGTTCTTCAATCAAAGGCATCACCTTATAGTAGAACATAACCCACAGGGTGATAAAAGTTGTTTTAGCCATGTCTTGCGGTGCCATCTTAATCTAATTTTACCCAGAGAAATCATCCATAAATGAAAACACTTTTGCATGAGTTGTATTGTCCACCAATATATCAATATAGGGAAATGGAAAATCATCCTTTGTACTGGCTCTATTTAGATCTCAATAATCCACACATATTCGCACTTTTCCTTCCTTTTTAGGTACAGGCACAATGTTGGAAACCCATAAGGGATAAGAAATGACATTCAAGAATATCGCGTCAAGCTATTTCTGGACTTCCTCTTTGATCTTCTTAGACATCTCAGGATGAGTTCTTCGAAGCTTTTTCTTAACAGGAGGACAATATTATTTTAATGGCAGCTTGTGCACAACAATGTTGGTATCCAACCCAGGCATGTCTTCATAAGACCAGGCGAATATATCTAAATACTCTCAGAGTAATTCAATCAGTCTTTACTTCACACTGTCTTCCAAAGCAGCCCCAACTTTAACTCTCTGATCGCATCTTCGGTGCCAAGATCCACGTTCTCAATCTTTTCCTGATGCGGTTGGATAACCCTTTCATCTTGCTTTAACAATCTTGCTAACTCTTCGGGGAGTTCACAATCTTCCTCTCCTTCTTCTTCAGCTTGGTTTATCAGATTTTAAAAGTCATAAGAAGTGATGGCATAGCCGTCATCAAAGGGATCCATTAAGATTGTGGGATTATATTTGTATGATTAGTTTTATGTTTATTTTAGTTTTTGGGATGAAAAGAAAATAAAAATAAAGCATTTCCATTTTGCGTTTTAAAATTGTGACTTAAAATAGAAAAACAGAGAGAAAAATATTTGAATGAAAATGTGTTATTTATTTAATGATAAAAACATTGCATATGCAAACAAGGTGGCCATACATATGATTCACTATGCCTTAGGCAGAGCACAAGAATTATTGCATGATAAGAAAACAAAAGAAAATTATTCTTTGACTATTGTGATTGGGACATAGTCTTCACGGTCAATTATTCAATTCCACGCCGAGGGACAGGGCGGATCCACTTGTCAATGTCAAACTCATTATCGAGAATCATCGCGATTCACTTGTCTAGAACCGATGTTGTCGATTGAGAACTTGATAGGTATGGTCAAATTAGGTGCCTTGAGGATTTGTGATGCAAAGCAGTCAAAGCCAGCCCGAACTTATTGTATTTAGGCGTCACCTCCACTATCTTGACCTTTATGGCTTGTCTCTTTTCTTCTCCTCATTGAGGAGTCTTTGCATATGAAAGTTTCAAATCCTAAAAGGGTTTCATGCACCGCCGTCAATTTCAACATATCGAACAAGGTGAAGTGGCCTTGATACTCTTCTTGACATAAACCATAATGGTCTTTCAGTTGTGGTACTTGAGCTTACGGTGGAGAGTGGATGTAATTGTGACTTTATGGATCTATGGACGACCAAGAAGGAAACAATAGGCGGGTTGTATGTCCATGAAGAAAGTAGTAGTAAGCAGTGAGGACCAATCTTGATTGGAAGGTCAATTGAAAAGGCGAACATCTCGACCCGTCAAAAGCTTTCACAATCAGATCGTTGGGCCGCAATTCAAGACCACCATAATCAATTTTCATCAATGCTGACTTGGGATTCACATTTAAAGAGGAACCGATGTCAACAAAACATGAGAGTGTAATGCCTGCACTCCATAAAAATGTATAGCCTTGTTGTGGTTCCTACACTCTGGAGGGAGCTCAAAGTCTGTCAAACCAACGTTGTAATAGCTTTCTAAATTCCCCGAATATAATACAAATAAATCAGAGTTTACATGCAATTAAAGGGCTTCACAATTAATTAAAAATATAAATTTCCAATACATATGCCATGCTTAGCGGAGGAACATAATTAAATCAACACATGTTTAACACGGTAGATTATTTATTCAAAACTTGGATAATTCAAACCAAATAAACACCAATCCAAAAGGTCAACGCCTTAATCCATAGAAATAATTATCCAACTAAAACAATTAAACAATTTAGAATGTAATAGTAACTCTAAGATAAGTTCCCAGTGTTACAAGACGGAGCATGTCACAGGCAAGTGATAATTAAATAGCATAGCTCTGAGCCATCCTCACCAACTCTAAGCCGCTATAGCTTCAATCTAAAATCATCAAAGTAAGAGTGAGACTACATCATAATTAAAATACATTATGAATTCATAAAATAAATAGAATTTCATAAGCTATTGTGTCTGGTGAAGCTGACTTTGAGATTTTATATAAATAATAGGAATAGCAAGAGTCGCCACCGACTTTTCTTTTATCAATTAAGGGAAGGTAAAAAGTACGAGAAAAAGACCTTCGTTAGATTACGAGTAAGGGAGAAGGTTATGAAAAGGAAAGGTATTAGCACCCTTTCCATCCGTAGTTATCTGGACTCTTAGTTGCTCTTAGATCATTTTTAAAAGTTCTTTACGTGTGTTTGACAAAATGTTTTGAAAAAGGCATTTCGCTTTGACTTTGTAATGATTCATGTAGGAATGTATACAAAGTGTTGGAAATGTTTCATTTGAAAAGAGTTTGAACTTTGACAAAAGTGTGAGGTGTGAAAAGTATTTGATTGAGCAAGCAACTAAAAGTCTTATTACCTACTCAGAATTGGTCGTTTTCGTGTTGTTTTACTTTCCTTTAGAATAGCGCTATCCATACCATTAGTTGGTAGGTAACCCCATTCGTTGGATGTAAAAGGGACATTCGAAGGGACATCGGATGGTCATAGAAGGCAACTTGTAGGAAGTATCCTAGCACATTCGAAGGGACTATCATCATTTTTCGTAGGCAATAATCGAGGGTCAAGATCATGTATTCGTAGGCGTGTTGATTTCAGGTATGAGTTATCTTGGAATTATGAGTGATCTATGTCCAATTTTATCTTGCCATACGCCTAATTACTAGCGTTTATAGGGTCTGAGAAAATAAATGCGGGGAGTAAAGTCCTACGCTATTACATGGCTTTAGGCGATTACATAATAAGAGTGCGGAAAAAAGTCCTAATTAAACTATTACATCCATAAGCGGTTACATAATTGAAAAAATAAAAGCAAGAAAAATAGTCAAAGCGTTACAACACAGTGAACAAATACATAATCGAATCTGAGAGAAATTGCATAAGAGGAAAATGTTAGTAAAGAAAAATATTTTGAAAAGGAAAGCGGTTTTATGTTAGTAATGACATTAATATGATAAGATAAATTTTTGGTAATTTTCTGAATCGATTTGGTAATTTAAAAACAATTAAAAGTCATTTAAATGATTAATTAGAAATTAAATAAAATATGCATGCAAAAATAATAATTTTAATGCTAAAAGTTAAATAAGTATTTTTCTGATGATTATGCAAAAAATAAATATTTTTGGTGTTTTTTAGATGCATGATAAAAATATTTGAAGATAAATTAAAATGTATGAAAAATATTAAAGAAAATATAAGTTAGTTTTCAAAGAGTAAAAATAAGATGGTCTTTCCAGGGATCGAACTGGTGACCATTGAGAGAATCTTCCCATCTGCTTGCCTTTACCACTCAGCCAGCGTGCACTTGGTGTCATGGAATTACAAACGAATGCTTATAAGGGTTTACGTGTCAGGATTTTGTGAGTTCAACGCACAGTCATCCGTGTGGGGTCAATTGAATGGATGGGCAGATGAATTTCTCCCTCACGCCCATGTTGTCAGCGAGTCAACAAGTCATGGGCCCAACAGGTCGTCTTCTCCGGTGAGACAAATCT
Source organism: Vicia sativa (assembly GCA_021764765.1). NCBI lineage: Eukaryota > Viridiplantae > Streptophyta > Magnoliopsida > Fabales > Fabaceae > Vicia > Vicia sativa. The sequence goes on along the minus strand of CM038796.1, from coordinate 43,328,145 downwards.
GCAAACCTGCGAAATAGCAAAAATAAATGGCAAAGGAATACCCTACCCCCCTAAATCGACCCTTGCGAATCCATTGGTGGCATTAGTTTTCCCTGAAAGTGCCTGTACAAGCTGATTCGAAGAAGACAATTCAAAAACCCTAACTATGGCAAATCGACTTCTGGACGTTCAAGTATCAAAACGATGGTCCAGATCTTTCCTATGGAACCTCATGAACACATTAGAGTGGTTAGTTTTGATTAAAACATGCAGATAATAAAAATGCAAATTCAAGAAAAATATGAATATGTGTGATCATGTATGGCTCGATTCAGGTTGTTTCAACCATGAGTAATGATGTATACTTACTCCAAAATACCTTAGGAACACAATGGAATAGATGAGAGAGGCTGAAAGTGGCTGGAACTTGGAATTCGATTTTCACAACTTTGAAGAAATTTTTGAGAAAAATAAGGGTTGTTGTAGGGCTAGGGTTTCGTCCTTGGCTTTGTGCAATATGTTGGGTATTTATAGAGTGAGGAATGAGAGCAAAAAGAAGGAAAAAAGATATGTCATTCAATGTAAAATTATTTCCTTTCAAATAAAATCCAATCTTTTGAAAATTTGATTTTCTCTTCCATATGCAAGCTAGCACGAATTTGGCAAGTCTTGTGGGCTATCTTGGACCTCAAGTTTGATAAAAATCCAATCCATTTGAAAATATATCTTGTTCTCATATTTTATATAATTTAAATTTGAATTTAATGCTTTTAAATTAAAAAATAAATCAAAAAAATAGAATGTAGTCATGGCAAAGCATCAATAGGTCACAAATAATATTATAAACAAGTTTGGATCATAAAATTATAGGCCCATTTGGAAAAAATTGCATTTTGACAAATATCTCTCTTTGTGCACCTCTTCAAAAATGCCCAAATTGTGCAAGGTGTATTTTGCTCAATTTTCCACATTTTTTAGTGTTCTTGGACTTTTTAGAAAGCTCTAAGTGTCCTCTAAACAACCTCTTTTGTTTCATCTCAATTGGAATTTCCATGCTCAATAAATATTCAAAACAAAAAGTTGACTTTTTGTTGACTTTGAAAAGGACCTGTAATGTTTTGATCCATATCTTCCAAATGAAGCATTTTTTGAACATTCTTGTGAGACATGAAGTTGTAGAGAATTGAATTCTCTTCAAAATGAGAGGTGGTGGAAAAATTCTAAGAAAGTATGAAGAAGTTATGCTCAGTCAAAGTTCAGTTGACTTTTCACTAGAAAACCCTAATTTGGAAAGTTTGACTTTTGTGCAAATCTTGAGTTTTCTTGATGAATCATGATCAACCCTTGATCAAATGATGAATGTGACTTCAAAATGAGGATGTTGACCAAAAATCAGGAAGTTTGACTGTATGTTGACCACAGTTGACTTTTGTCCATCTGTTGATTTTCAACCATCGAGCAATTATGCGGAAATTTGACTTGTGAGGCTTGAAACTTGACATGGAGAATATTTGAAGCATATGAGGAGGCATGATGACCATTGGAGATGTTGGAAGTCCATCTTGATCTGAGAATTTCCAAACCCGAGTTTGGGTTGATTGTTTAGGATAGGGTTTGTCTGATCAATCCTTGAGGAATCCTTGAGTATAGATGTATGCAATGCCTTGAGGAATAGGAGGGAAAATTTTGGGGTATGACAGCTGCCCCTGTTCAATCTTGTTATACTGGAAGGGTTAGATTGGCATGGTCACCTTCGTGACACAGGTTAGAAGATGATTGAACACTCGAGTACACACGAAAATTTGCACTCATTTGGTGATGATGCGGGAATGGGCTTACAGATGCCATTTAGAGAAGTTGGAGATTTCGCTGGGGAATGAGTCATACGTTAGACTCAAGGGTGTAGTCTGAATAGGAGAGTCGTCGAAGATGGGCTTAATATGCCATCTGGAATGATCGATGCTTGGAAGTGAGCCGTACGCTAGGCTCTGTAGATGTTCCTGGAAGTGGAAGGGGCATGGAGATGGGCTTAAGATGCCATCCGGAGGGAGTCCTACGTTAGAATTCGTGCTCATCTTTGAAGTTATTGGTTTGTATTGGTTTTTTAACCAAATATGCAGCATTCTGAAAGCGGAGAAATGTCAACAAATAGTCGGAGATGGGCTTAAGATGCCATCTAAGGCAGCCGGTAAATCGCTAGACTCTGTAATTCTTTATTGATAATAAAGAGTCGAACAAATCTTCGTCTTGATTACTCTGAGAGAATAATAGTCGGCAAAATGTGGATAGCTTTCCTGTTGTATCTCGGGTATTGATCCAATGCCTGTTATCGGAGGATAACTTGGGCGGTCGTTTAGATAGTTTTCCCGTCTGGCTTCGGGCGTTAATCCTGGACCAATTGTCGGAGGACAACTAAGTCGTTCGAATAGTTTTCATGTCGGCTTGGGCATTAATCCTGGACCAGTTGTCGGAGGACAACTAGGGCGGTCGTTCAGATAGTTTTCCCGTCTGGCTTCGGGCATTAATCCTGGACCTGTTTGTTTTAGAAGTGATTTTTCACCTGTTTGGGAAAAACAAAAGAAACTTTGATGGAACATCGTTAGTCTTATGTAAATTATGATGCATGACAATGTGTATGAATGACATATGCACAAATTATGACTTTTATGAGTAATGTATGAATGATAGATGTTGTGGTATTTCAAAACATATCCATCCTGAAGAAGATGTGGATGCTCTGCTTGGGGATTCTTGGCTTCTATTTGGGGACGAAATGAATTGGAAACCCTGAGAAGAAAGATAACCTCGATTCCCCCGATGCACTATCTGACCAAGTCTTGAGCCTAGATATTGTTGAGGATGGTAGAGATCGAGACACCTTCTTGAGGATCTTGTGCATAGACCTGGGGGAAAAGTTGGGAGCTCTCTTGGGGATCTTGTATAGATCCTTGGAGCATTTGATGATTGTTGAGGCGGGTTAGAAGGATGGAGCCGTCGAAATCTCTGGTGGGGAATAAAGATGTAGGTTTCCTCCGATGCACTTTATCGACCATCTTTCAAGTCGGATCTTCTTCTTTGTCGGGAGGTAATGTTTGCTGAGAGATATTTTGCTAGGGATACCTCTGCTGGTGATGAATCATTACTGCTTAGAGACTGATGTAACATGGCTTAGCTTGATTGGGATCACTACTCGGGGACTAACATGATGAAGCTTGAAACGTCGGGACTAGTGGAAAATCGTACTCGTTGGGAGATTTTGTGATGAGTGACATCTCTGTGGGGATTGTATTTTGCAGGGGAACGTATAGGCGACTTTCGTTGTCATCTCAATTCCTAGAGCCTGTAGTAATTACTTTCGTTTGTTCACTTTTCGCATGTTTGTAAATAAATTTTTATTGTCAGATGCATATAATCATTCAAAGCAAACGTTGGACTTTATGCAAACAACAATAGAAAAAACTGTAAAGAAAGAACTTGTATTAATTTGAAATGCGGCGTATGGCCAAGTAGTTTGTACACAAGAAAAGTAAAAGCTATGCGGAAACAATCTCGTTAAGTTCCAACTATGCTAGTACACATATATTTCAACTATCGCATCTCCTTGATGTCAGTAGAAAGTGAGTGAATTGATTTTCGCCATTTGAATCTTGAATGCTGATAGTAGTAGTCTGGAAGTAGGTGATCTGGACGAGACATAGTCGTATGCTTAAATCCCTAACTTTTGCCTAGACCGCCCTTCGGGTTTAGGTCTGGGATACCCTTTTTGCCCAAGGTTTTCGACTTCTTAGGGTGTACATGTTTTGTATATATCCTTAATTTTGCCCGAACCCTTTTGGTTGCGAGGATGCCATATTTTTGCCTAGGCAGTCGACTAGCGGGTCTCTTTTCATCGTAGTATTTTTGACTATGTCTACGTTCACGGGGTGTGGGAAGTCTTCACCGTCCATGGTGCTAAGTATCATAGCTCCATTTGGAAAATACCGTCTTGACTACAAATGGTCCCTCATGGGTGGGAGTCCATTTGCCCACAGGATCACCTTGTGGAAGAATGATGCGCTTGACTACTAGATCACCGACTTGGTAGACTCGGTGTTTGACCTTCTTACTAAATGCTCGATCATTCGTTTCGATAAATCATCCATGGCGGATGGATCGATCGTTTCTCATCAATCAAGTTAATCGGTCGGCGATGCGGATCCAATCATCTTAACAACTGCGTCTGGAGGACTACGGTGAGGTATCTGAACCTCGATTGGTGGGGCCTTCCATACCTTATACAAGAGAAAGGGTTTCACTGTTGATGTTAATCTTGTGGTCGATAACCATGAAGCGAATGGTAACATCTTGTGCCAATCTTTGTAAGTCACTTGTCATCTTACGTATAATCTTCTTAATGTTCTTGTTGGCGGCTTCCATAGCGCCATTCATCTTAGGCCGATAAGGAGAAGAGTTGTGATGCTTGATCTTGAGCTGCGTGCGAGTTGGTGATCATCTTATTGTTGAGATTAGAGCCATTATCTGTGATAATCCTTTCGAGTGCCATACCGAAGATAAGATTATGTTTGATGAATCGAGCCACACATTCTTGGTAGCAGATCTGACAGTATACCCACTTGGTGAAATAGTCAATTGCCACAAGGATGAAGCAGTTGCCCTTGGAGCGTGGGCTTGATTTCTCCGATCATGTCAATGCCCCACATTGCAAAAGGCGGTATTAGAACATTCGGAGGCATTGGAGCACATGCACTTTATGCATATATCGGTATTTGTGACAAGACCGAGCATAGCGGTGACAATCAGCTTCCATGGTGGACCAATAGTAACCCGTCCTCAGAATCTTTTTAGCCATCGTATGTCCACTAGAGTGAGTACCAAATGCGCCTTCATGTAACTCTTCCATGATACGTTCCGCCGTTTTCTGGTCCACACAGCGGAGTAAGCACAAGTCGTGATTGCGTTTGTATAAGATGTCGTTGCTGAGGAAGAATTTGGATGCGAACCTTCTCAAAAACTTCTTATCGTTGACAGATGCCTCTGCGGGATATTCCCGAGTTTCAAGATACCTCTTCACATCATAGTACCAAGGTTTCTCTTCTGTATCAAGCTCGTAACAGTATGTTGGTTCGTCAAACTTCCCAATAATGATATGGGGAGCCTCGTTGTCCCATCTAACCTTGAACATAGACGACATAGTAGCCAATGCGTCTGCCAACTAATTCTCTTCTCGTGGAATTTGATTGAAAGTGATTTCTTCGAAATAAGGGATCAGACTTAGAACATGCTCTCGATATGGAATGAGATTCGGATGCTTCGTATCCCACTCACCTTTAATCTGACTGATCACCAAAGCTGAGTCTCCATACACTTGTAAGAATTTGATTCTTAAGTCAATAGCAGCTTTGATACCCATGATGCCCGTGTTGACCATGTTGTTGGTGCAACTGAAACATAATCTGGCAGTGAAAGGCGTATCTCCGCCTGTAGGGGATGTAATAATGGCGCCAATGCCATTGCCAAGTGCGTTTGAGTCTCCATCAAAGACCATGGTCCATCGAGATCCTTGTTCAGGTCCTTCGTGCGGGCGGGTTCTTATGATCGATAACTAGTAAAACATCTTAGTCGAGAACTCGAACTGCATGGCGATAGTCATCTACGGCGGTGAGCCAAATGATCGGCTACTACACTTCCTTTGATCGCTTTACAAAGTGAGTGGATGTCGTATTCGGTCAAGACCATTTGCCATCTTGCTATTCTTAGGAGAGTTGGTTTCTCAAATATGTATTTTATCGATCCATCTTGAAATCAACAAGGTAGTGTGAGTCAACATATCTTTGTTTAGTCGTGACCCAAGCCAAAGTCTTTGCAAGTTTTCTCATTTGTGAGTATCTTGTTTCACGATCGGTAAACTTTTGCTAAGGTAGTATATTGCATACTCTTTTCGACCGGACTCGTCATGTTGCCAACACACACCCGTTGAGTTCTCTAACCTTATTAAGTACATGATAAGAGGTCTTCCTTTGGTGGCATCGAGGATAGGAGGATTACACTCCTTGATTTTGTCAAAAGCGATCGGAAATCATCATTCCATTCCACTACTTGATCTTTCTTGATAACTTGAAGATTGGCTCACTGATAGCGATTAGATGTGCAATAGATACGGCAGTGTAATTCAATCGGCCCAAGAAACCTCTGACTTCCTTCTCGGTGCGGGGAGCTGGCATTTCTTGAATAGCTTTAACCTTGGCGGGGTTGACTTCAATACCTTTACCACTGACGACAAACCCTAGGAGTTTACCAAATCTGACTCCAAAGGTGCACTTGTTAGGATTGAGTCTTAGTTTGTACTTCTTCAATCTGTCAAATAGTTTCTGCAAATGTGATAACACGAAATTGTATCGTTTATTTTCCATGAAATTAACCCGTTCTGTATTATTTTGACCCGATTAACTCCTGAATATTTCGAGTTTGTCATTACTTTTTGCAGGTATTTATAACTCAGCTCAAAACAGAAGAAAACATGAAACAATGCAAGAAAGCATCAAAAGAATAGAAGAAAAAGATAAATCTGTCAAGAATTACAGATTTTGTAGTTTGTGATCGTAACACATACGCCCGTAAGCCTTCATGAGCGTGTTACGGTAGTAACACATCCACCACGACCGTAACACGGAGAAACACCAAACACACTCGTAGCATCGGTGGCGACCGTAATGCGTATATCGGTTAAATGAAAGTGCGGATCGTGGCAAAGCAAAGCGAGAAGAGTTTTGAAACTCACGATTTCTATACGTTCACCACTTCTTCCTCAATTACCCGTCCCTACATTTATGGAATTTTTAAGGAAAGCTTCGTGACAAATCTTCAAGCAACTGCCAAATTCATTCCTCTATAAATACCTCGACATTTCAACGTTGGAGTGCAGAGCATTCTGATTTACTTGTCGGAAGCTCTGCCGATTTTCGAACCCAGTATTATTTTAGTTTTTAATTTCCTCTGCATTCGATTATTCCCGTTCTTTCATTTTCATTGCCCAAATAATAATTTCCAACATTAGGAAATTATTATTATAGTTAAATTTATTATTCAAGCCTCGAATTTGTCTTACCACCGATACCAAGTCCAAGTTTCCGATTTGTGGAAGAGGGATTGAAGTATTGGCTTTATTTTCAGGTTTCTATTTTGCAATTGTATTATATACGTTTTAATTAATTAATGCAAGTTTAATTTATTATTCATAATGTCGATCTATATTTCTTTGTTTTTATTTCCGTCGTTCATTTTAATTTCCATGGCTAGCTAAACCTTTAGTGTCGGTATGGAATAGTTAGAACAATAGGCATCGATCAATCTTAGGCTAAAACTTTAATCAACTTGACTCGGTTATAACTTTTTATGCTTAAAAATAAAACCTTTATTACAAAGTAAAGAGTAAATAGGTTAGATCGAGACCACGAAAGTGTGAGGTTTTAACGAGATAGCTAAAGTTAGGCATTTGATTTAAATGATGAAAGCGCTTTAGACCAAATTAGAATTAATTAAGTTTCCAAAAATACTTCTAAACACTTATAGGCTAGCGGCGGTATAGGGCTTTAGGCGTATAATCCGAGATAAGACCATGAAAGTGTGAGTTGAGGTTTTTAAGTGATTAATTCTACAGATAAACCAAGTTGACCATCCTTATATGCCTAGGTCGATTAGATCCTTTAAGTCGACTCATTGCATACCGACCATTTCATTTCATAATTACTTTAAAATCAATTAGTTTACCTTCCTTAACCTTCCCAAAACCAAGCGTGACAATTTTACGCCTTAGCTAAACTAGCATTACTTTCCCACTAGAGTGATTACAAAGTCCACATGGATTCGACAATATTTTATTACTACCGCGATAGGCTGTGCGCTTGCAGTTAAGATACCGTTAGACACATTAGGTTTATCGCACATCAAAATGATCGAGATGTTCTTCCTCAGTCTGTGATCGGGCTATCATGTCGTCGACGTAGACCTCTATCTCGTGATGAATCATGTCATGAAATAACGTCACCATAACACGCTGATAAGTGGCGCCCGCGTTCTTGATCCGAGCGGCATAACCTTGTAGCGAAAGGTGCCCAACGTGTAGCAGTAGTCTTCTCCATGTCTTGAGGAGCCATTTTGATCGATTATGTAGGAGAAACCATCCATGAAGGAGAAAACCTTATGTTGGGCAGTGTTGTTAACCAGAACATCAATATGAGGTAGTGGGAAATCGTCTTTCGGACTCGCTTTGTTCAGATCTCTATAATCCACACACATTCGTACCTTGCCATCCTTCTTGGGTACGGGTACCACATTTGCAACCCACTACGGATATGAAGTAACAACTAAGAAACCGACATTGAACTGCTTCATAACTTTGGCTTTAATTTTCTCTGACATCTCAGGACGCATGCGACGAACCTTTTGGTTCACTGGGAGAAAACCTTCTCTTGTCGGTAACCGGTGTACCACAATATCAATGTCTAAACCCGACATGTCTTCGTATGACCAAGCAAAAACCTCAATATAGTCTCGTAGCATACGAATCAATCTCTCTCACTATTATTCGAGACCGCTCCTATCTTGATCTCTTTTACATCATCATTGCCCAATTCACAATCTCAAGCGACTCTTCGATGCGGCTGTATGACTCGTTCTTCTTGCTTTGTAGTGTCATACCCAAAATTTTCCTCCATCTACTCAAGAGATTTCATACATCATGCTCGAGGATTCCTCGAGAGTTGATCGGACAAACTCTCTCTGACAATCGACCCAACTAGGGTTTGGTATCTCTCAAGTCAAGATGGATTTCCAACATCTCCAATGGCCTTCATGCCTCCTCATATGCTTCAAGATTCTCCATGTCAAGTTTCAAGCCTCACAAGTCAAGTTTCCTCAGACAATTGCTCGGATGGTTGAAAATCGGTTGTATTAGACAAAAAGTCAATGTGGTCAACATCTGATCAAAACTTCGATTTTTGGTCAACATCCTCATTTTGAGTAACATTCATCATTTGATCAAGGGTTGATCATGATTCATCAAGAAAACTCAAGATTTGCCCAAAGTCAAACTTTCTAAATTAGGGTTTCTAGGTGAAAAGTCAAGCGAACTTTGTTGGTCATAACTTTCTCATACTTTCTCAGAAATTTTTCCACCACCTCTTGTTTTGAAGGAAATTCAATTCTCTACAACTTCATGTCTCACAAGAATGTCCAAAAATGCTTCATTTGAGAGGTATAGCTCAAAACATTACAGGTCATTTTCAAAGTCAACAAAAGTCAACTTTTGTTTTGAAGATATTTTGAGCATGGTAACTCCAATTGAGATGAGACCAAAGACATTGTTTAGAGGACTCTTAGAGCTTTCCAAAAAGTCCAAGAACATTCAAAAATGTGGAAAATTGAGCAAGATACACTATTCAGAAGTTGGGTAATTTTGGACAATTGCACAAAAGGACATTTTGGTCAAAATGCAAAATTTTCCAAATGGGCCTATAATCTTTTGATCAAACTTGTTCATGATGTTATTTTGACCCATAAAAGCTTGGCATTGGTGATTTTCTATTTTCATGGTTTATATTTGAATTTTACAACATTTAATTCAAAATAAATTATGTAAAATATGAAAATTAAGTTATTTTTTCAATTAAGTTGAATTTATATCTCTCTTAATGTCCAAGAAAGCCCACACCATTTACCAAATTCGTGCAAGCCATGGCATTGATGAGAAAATCATATTTTCTTCAAAATTTGATTTGATTTTCAAAGAAGATATTTGCACATCAATGATCCATCTTTTTCACTCTTTTGCCATCAAACCTCTTCTAAATTGCCAGCATTGTGAACAAACAAGAGGACGGAAACCCTAACCTAAAAACAAACCCAAACTCTTGCAAAAATTTTCAAGATTCTTGAAAAATTCGAATTTCAAAAGCAGCCATTCTCAGCCTCTCTCAATCATCCCATCGTCTTCAGGAGGTAAGTTTGAGTAAGTATACACTCATGCCATGGTTTTAAAACAAGCGGATCGATGCATATATACATACATATTCAAAACTTTGTGATTTTGCATTTTATTATCATGTGTTTTAATCAATTACGATGCTTGCAATGTGATCATGAGGTTCCAAGGGTGAGATCGGGCAATCGTTAAGTGAGTTCTAACGTCGAGAATCGCTTGGCCATCGTTAGGGTTAGAAACTTGAGAAGCTTGAACCGGCTATGCTGGCGATTCAATCGAAACAAATGCTTCCATTGAATTTGGAATGGTCGAAATAGTAGACCGGACCTTTCTTTTGCTTTGAAATTTCGTGTTTTGCGGGTTTGAAAATCGTGTACCGGGAGAAGATGGCCAGACCCTAGCTCGTGACTCGAGCGAGGACCGGCGAGGGAAGGCGTGGCAACCGTGCGTTCGATTCGTCCAAATAGTCAATCGGGCCCACTCGATTTTCAATATATCCGGGGCGTCATCGCATGTCAATGTTTCTCACTTTCCAAACACCAAAGACACGTTGTCCCGATGGTTAAGGCTTGGCTTTTGGAAGATTCTCCTCGGTCATGGGATCGATCCTACCGGCAGGTTTGAGTTTCCTTTTACAAAGCGCATATTTTCTAACGTTTCCATATTTTCTTATTTTAATATTTCCATTCAATTTTAATTGTTTTCATAATTTTATTTCGCATTAAAAATTACCAAAACATTTTTTCTTTTGCATTATTTTCACAAAAACCTTTATTTAATTTAATAAATTAAAAATATAATTTTGCATGCATATTTATTTTAGTTTTATTTTGCATTTAAATCATTATAAATTGCATTTTAATTATTAAATCCTTTCAAAAATCCCAAAAATTATTTTAATATATTTATCTTATTTCCAGCATATATTAATTTTCTCATATTAAAATTTGCATTTTTCTTTTTCCTCTTATTCAATTCATCTCGTATTTTAGATTTCTCATTCTTTCACAGGTTGCTCCGATTCGGACGTTTTCTTTTATCATTTCTTTTTCAATAATGTAATTGCTCATGGGTTGTAATAGTTTAATTTAGGACTTTTACTTTCATCGCTCTAATTATGTATCGCCCAAAGCCATGTAATAAGCGTAGGTTTATCTTTCGCGTCTTTACATTCGCATTTTACTTTCCTTTTATCTCGATTGCTAGTAACTAGGCGTGTATGGCAAGATAATAATTGGACATAGCTCACACTAATCTTCAAGATAAAATATCTGAATTTGACACTTCTTTCACACACCCACCAGGGTAATTCTCTCTCGATGCCTTTCGATTCAAAATGGTCATGTCCCTCGAGCGTGAGGTATTCTAGGTTGCCTTCAAACAAATCATCATAGTCCCTTGATACAAGATCATAGACCCACGTGATGTCGCCTCCGAATACATGATCTTGACCCTCGATTGTCGCCTGAAAAATGATGATAGTCCCTTGAATGTGCTAGGACTCTTCCTACTGAGTTGCCTTGATGACCATCCAGATGTCCCGAATGTCCGCTTACATCCAGAATGGAGCTACCTACTAACTAATGGTATGGCTAGCGCTATTCTAAAGGAATGTAAGTACAACAAAGCGACCAATTAAAGTGGGTAAATAAGTCTTTTAGTTGCTTGCTCATCAAATGCTTTTCACCTACACACTTTTTCAAAGTTCAAATTCTCTTTCAAAAACAAAACATTTAGAACACTTTGTATACACTCCTACATGAGTCATTACAAAGTCAAGCGAAATGCCTTTTCAAAACATCTTTGTCAAACACAGAAGCAAATTTTAAAAGTTATCTAAGAGCAACTAAGGCAGTAGAATAAGCTGCGGATGGAAAGGGTGCTAATACATATTCTCCCGAACTCAGTCTAACGAAGGTCTTTTCTACCTTCCTTAATTGGATAAAAATAAAAGTCGGTGGCGCTCTTGCTATCCGTTTGGATAAAAAATCCTACAAAGTGGGTTCAGGTGGCGACTTGAGGACACGAGAGAATTGCCTGTTTCTAGATAACTTTATTGCTTTTGTTTGAATTGTATGCTTTATCTTTGGGTTGCTGGGTATTATATTGTTGGGATCCACCGGATCGGGTTTCCTTTTAGGTAAGTGGCATTAGATCGCGTGGGCTTGCGAACATGTGACATTGCTACGTTAGCGTGACACTTTGGTTGTCCGTACTCTTCATTCCCAGAGAAGAAGTATTTGGCTTGGTGGTGTCATCGGCTAAACAAACAACAATTGACGTCTTGGCCATTAGAAGGTGGTGAGGTTTGGTGTAGGCGGGGTTGATACTGATGCTGCTCATTGAGATCGAACTTTTGGGACATTTTCGATCGACCACTTGGCGTCGTATTGAAATAAGAGCCTACGAGAAGATGCGTGATATGAGATTCCTAGAACCGGTTACTATTATGGGGCGGGATGAACCAACTCGAACCTTTTGGGGTAATCACCTATACCTCATGCAAGCCTTACACCTAGGCTCGTTGTGTGAATTGTTTGTGTGTGCTAAACATGACATCATGACATCATCCGCATTGCATATCATTTCTAACTATTTCAGGACCACAGTTTATCTTTGCTTTCTGTTTTGTAGGGATTATGGCTTCTAGAAAGACTATCGAGATCAACTTGGGTATCCCTTCGACTCGAAGAATTGGTTTGAATTCCCGACCATGCTCGGTTCATCAAAAGACATGGTTATCTACTTGATTTGGTTATCTCGGTTTGAAGAAGATATGATGCATGTCTATTCGGTTCTTTGATCGAAACACCATTGCTTTACATTTCAGTTATCGATTGGTTCCTACCTTAGAAGAGTTCTCTAGCTACTTGGGATACCTATTCTTGACCAAATGCCATTCACGGTTTGGAAAAGGTTCCTAAGTTGAAGACATCATCAGCCTTACATCTTAAGCGCTCGGATATTGAAGCCAATTGGGAAACTAGAAGTGGAGTTAAGGGTTTACTTTCCAAGTTCTTAATCAAGAAGCAGGATTCCTCAAAGTTATGAGTTTCCATGCATTTGAAAACATTGTGGCCTTGCTAATTTATGGTTTGGTTCTATTTCCTAACTTCGGATCGATTCATAGATGTCGATGCCATCAAGTTGTTCCTTACCCGCGATCCGATTGCCTACTTTACTTGGAGATATCCTACATTCTCTCCAGCTCGTACTACTAAAGACAAAGGAACTCTCATGTGTTGTATCCGTTGCTTTCAAGGTGGTTTGCACCTTCCTCCATCGAGTCTTGAAGAGCGAACAAAGTTGAGATGGTCTCGAAGGCTAATGTCACTCTCCATTCAGATATCAGTTGGAGTCTTTTCTCTCAAAGGACTTCACCTTCATTGCGTTGTGGAGAATTCCCTAATGTACCACTCCTTGGTATAAGGGAGGTATTACCTGACCCTTCTTTAGCTCGTCGGTTTGGTTTTGCTTTCGAAGAGATGGTCCACATGATATGCTTCTCGAAGATGTTGTGTTCGACTACAATCACGATCTCCATAATTCGAAGGTTTATACATGCTTGGGGCATGGTAAAGAAGGCGATACCAAGACTTTGGGGCACGAAACTCCATTCCTTGGAACCTTACCTCGAATGGAGTGCGAGCTCGGGCTCAAAACCTCGTGATGCCATTCACTTTGTTTTACCGGTAATTATGGAACTGTTGCTATGGGTGTACCTATCTTCGTTCTCCATCGACATGCCCTCGATTTTGAAGACTTGAAGAGATCACGGATTCGACTTAAAAGAAAGGGATACCTTTGAAGCTCGATGCTATGCAAGCGAGAAGAAAGTGTTAGAGTTGACCAAGCTACTTGCGAGGAGAAACATCAGCGCTACGTCGGCACCAGAGAGGCGCCATGGGAGACTTAGAGCTTTAGGATGTTTATGTTTTCTTTTATTGCTTTGAACTATCTCTTGTACTTAAAAAGAAAAGAATAATGAAAGTACTAATAAATGTTTGTTCATTGCTTGTTTAACAAATTTAAATCTCTTAGGTCCTTGAAAACATTGCATTGCATTCGTAAACATTGCATATCATAGCATAACATTGCATCACGGTACATTGGAGATTGGTTTTCTCATTTGCTCCTATTTATTTTAGCGAAATGGCTCTTGAGCAGATGTCAAGATCTCGGGCTCGAGAATGCTCGGTTTCATGGATGTTCACCGACTTGGTCCAAGGCCAAGAAGATCTGAAGAAGCTCGTCAACAAGAAGAAGGTTGTTGGTCTCCTCGACATGGGTGGGCGTTTGAAGGGGTCCTGGGTGGTCGGTCGTATTGAGCTCTCAGAGGAAGTGTCCATCTGGGGGAGTACGAGGTGATGAAGGTGATCGAGCGTGAGCCAAGAAGGAGGAGGATCGATCGATTATAGCCAACACTCGTGAGATGACAAGTACAACAACTTGAAGATCGTCTGAATCTTTGTGGAAAACTTGAAAATGTCAAATTTGAACTTTGATGATCTAGTCTTGTTCACGGTGTTGTGATTCCTCCAAGTTCAAAGTTCCTACTTTTGCTAGTATGATGGCATGTCTTGCCCTAAAATGCATTTGAAGTCCTATGTCGGAAGATCGATCCCAGCATGATGTGAGAAAGTTGTGGATGCCTTATTTTCAAGAGAGTTTGTCAGGAACAGTTGGAATGGTATGCTATCGGCTAGAGAATGGCCGTGTCCGTACTTGGGTGACTTGGTGATGCTTTCTAGGACAATATAGTCAATCTTGAATTGACACCGCTCGCATGCAACTACAAAGCATGTCATGGTGCGTGGCGGAAGTTCAGGGAGTATGCTTTCGAGTGGAGAGATCTAGCGAGTGAGTTCGACCACCCTTCGATAGGAGTTGGTTGATATGTTTATAGGAACAACAGCAGGCCCGTTCTTGATCATCGATTGGAAATTCTTCATCCAGTTCAAGACGATGTTAATGATGGCGCATTATTGAAGGCAGTATCAAGAGTGGGAAGATTCATGTGAGACATCTTGAATCTTTGCGAAGAGATCTTTTGGTGGTAAGAAAAGAAGCTAATCTTGTGTATGGTCGAGAAAAGCAGGAGCCAAGACCGGCCGCTCGATGCGTGAGGCGGTTGTGATCTCGATCCTACATCGGCCAACCTCGGTGAGACAGCGTAACGAGCAGCGCCCGAAGGCGTTTACAAGATCGACAGCCGCCATTGCCATGACCTTGCAACACATGTTGAGCCTTGATTACCTTGAGGATCCTCCTCGAATGTCCTTCCTCTCGAAATACAATCCTAATGCTAAGTGTGCTTACCATTCCAATAGCCAGGGGCACGACAGCGATTGTTGGGCTCACGAAGAACAAGATTCAAGATATGATTGAAGCTAAGCAGTTGAGTTTGATCCTCACATTGAGACTCCGAATGTGATCAATGCTCCTATGCTAACCATGACAAGAGTTCAATCTTTGTTGGTGGCGATACTTATGTTTTCAACATAGATGACTTGACCATTCCTCATGATTGTTAAGAAGAATTTGTTGCGGCAGTGTCGATCAGGGATGCCGGAGGATTATCGTTGGTGCCCGTCTGCACGATGGTTGTGCTTGGTTGAGAAGGCGTGTTCGGTGCATGATGGATAGCAGTGAGATACTATTTACGAAACCACTGCGAGTGTGAAGAAATGTCTAAGTTGAAGATTGACAATGCGAGCAAATTGTGCCATCATGTGGGATACCTTAGGGCAGAAGTGGAAAATATGATTACATGGTGAAGTACCTTTGTTCACGAAAGCTTAAGATTCCTATTGAAGATGTTAAAGCGGCCGGATGGGGTGACGATTTCCGAAGACTATCTTGATGTTAACCAATAAGATTTCCTCTGTGATCCTGTGCCTAGAGTGGCACCTCTCATTATCCTTCTCCAAGACCGGGTTCCATATTCCTCGACAAGGCTATCCCTTGGAATTATGGGTGATGTTTACTATCATGGTGTCAACAAGACCTACATTGAAGATCTTACCATTGAAGTTTCTATTCACGACATTGACAACATCACGGATCCGATAAGGTGACGAGCGGAAGGGTATTCTCTCAGATCTCTCCTCCAAAGACAACTGCGACTCCATTTCGCATTCCGGCTACTCGATCAATATCGACTAGAGGGAAAGAACGGTGGCTCGTCACCTTTCGACGAGAAGTACCAAAGGAATTCTTGAAGACACCTCCAAGAAATGGAGAAGTAAAGATTATCAAGAAAAGTGACTACAATGTTGTGGAGCAGTTGGGATAGACTCAGTCGAATTTCCGTACTTGCTCTGCTCTTGTGCTCGGGGCTCGTACTAATGCCTTGGTGAAGTTTACGAAGAATGCTCATGCACCTAAGAACCTACCCTTTGATCAGTTCGAAGTTTGTATTGCTAGCACAGTACCAACAGCGGCCTAAGCTATCTATCTTGATTGACTCTGCTTAGGAAAGAAACATAACAAAGCCTTGCCATCTACTGTTGAATGCAGGGCACTACATTTATCTCGTGTTTTGGTGATACAGGTTACTTTCTGAATATCCTTCAGAACTTTTGATCGACTTGATGTCGAAGGTTGGATTACGAGACCGGTGACATTATTATTGAGAGCTTTTGATGGTTCTAGCAAGCGATGCTTGGAGAGCTCCTCTGCACAGTAAAGTCGGTTCCCGGACTTTTGATTCACTTTCTTTGTCATGGACATCCGTCCGACTTATTCTTGCCTACTTGGGCCCTTGGATACATGGGGCGGTATTTATTACCTACCTTACATCCGAGCTGAAGTGCGGTGAAAGGAAAGTTGTTACGGTGTGTGGTGAAGAAGAATATGGTCGGTCGTCTCGATCGTTCATTATCGAGATGGAGGGTGAATTCTTGAGACTCCACCAAGAGCTTTTGAACAATACGATCC
>CM038796.1:43230830-43311148 GCA_021764765.1 Vicia sativa | reverse complement strand
ATTCAGATATTTTATCTTAGAAATTAGTGAACTATGTTCAATTTTAGTCTTTCCATACACGCCTAATTACTAGCAGTTTATAGGGTGCGGAAATTAAAATGCGGAAGTATAAAGTGCGGAAAGATAAATCCTACGCTATTACATGGCTTTGGGGCAGATACATAATTTAGACTTGAGAAAAATAAAAATCCTAATTAAACTATTACATCCCATAAGCAGTTACATTATTTGAAAAAAGAAAACGATAAAAGAAATCGTCTGAAACGGGACAACCTGTGAAAAGATGAGCAAACCGGAAAATACGATGAAATCGAATAAGAGGAAAATGTTAGTAAAAATGCAAATTTTTAGATGAGAAAAATATTTCATGCTGGAAATAACATTAATATGCTAAAATAATTTTTTGGGATTTTTTGGAAAAGATTTAATAATTAAAAACTAATTAAAAGTGATTTAAATGATAAATTAGGAATAAAAATAAATATGCATGCAAAATAATATTTTTTAATTTTATAAATTAAATAAACATTTTATGAAAATAAATGCAAAAGGAAAAATATTTTTTTGGTATTTTTAATGCATGAATAAAAATATTGAAATAAATTAAAATGCATGTAAAATATTAAAAAAAAAAAAATAGAAAATATGAAAAGAAATTGAGTTTGTAAAGAAAAATAGCAAAACCGATGCTGGCATGGTTCGAACAGGGGACATTGGAGAGCATCTTTCAACAGGAAGCGCCTTAACCAACTGAGCCAGCGTGCACGTGTGTTTGAAAATTGGAACGAGTGGAATGTAAACACGCGTCGTCCCCTGGTTGCATCAAACTCGCGCCAGACTTCATCTTCCCCGATTTGAATTTTTGAAAATTCAGCGTCGGCCATTGTTCGACGCTACAACCCTGGCTAAATCAAAAATCAAGCACACGTAATATAAATAACATCTAAGACCATGGTTCGATTCAGGACATCATTCCGAATGCAATGGTCACAGTCTCGTGGTCCAATTTATCCTAATAAGCAAAGCCCTAAATCGAGTCCAGAAACCCTAATCATGGCACATCGTGTTTCAGGCTATGGAAATGCAATTAACATGCCCAGATCGCTTGCAAACTTTGTTCTAAGCATGAAACAAACATCAAAACTCGTTAATAATGCATGAATAATGAAACACGATTTTGAAAAAAAGATGAACAAACCGATTCGTGATTTCTTAATTCTGGATGCTTTTGGATGATGTAAAGGTCTGGATCGACTCCAAAGGTATCAAGGAATGCAATGGACACCTCAAAACCAATTGAAAACGGCTGGAGCTAGGGCTGCAGTTTGCTTGTATAGCACGGTTTTTGAGCTTCAATAGGGTTTCTCCAACAAAATTTCTACCCTAATTCGTGTGGCATGAGTTGTATATATATAGAGATGAATTTGAGTCGATTTGAGGAAGAATCAATCACTAATCATGCAAATCAAATTTGATTTTGTACCAAATCAAATTTTCATCTTTTGATCAATTTTAATCCAATCTTGCCATATCCAACCAAATTTTGAAATTTGCTGGCTTTATTGAGTTACTTGGATCTCAAGGAAGAGAGAAAAATCAAGTTTGCATTTAATTTTGATTTTATACTTTATTTTTGAATTTAATTTGTATTTAAATGAATAAATTCCAAATTAAATAGAAAATAAAATAAAAATTCGTGGCATTATTTGGATGTTCCTAATTGCATAAGGAACAAGTTTGGATGAAGAAAAGTAAGCCCATTTGCAAAATTTTTGATTTTTAGAAGCCTCTCTCTTTGTGCACTTCTCCAAAATTGCCCAACTTGTGAATGGTGAATCTTGCTCAATTTTCCACATTTTTGAGTGTTCTTGGACTTTTTAGATAGCTCTAAGAGTCCTCTAACCAACCTTTTTGGTCTCATCTCAATTGGAGTTTCCATGCTCAATATATCTTCAAAACAAAATGTTGACTTTTTGTTGACTTTGAAAAGGACCTGTAATGTTTTGATCCATACCTTCCAAATGAAGCATTTTTTGAACATTCTTGTGAGACATGAAGTTGTAGAGAATTGAATTTCCTTCAAAACAAGAGGTGGTGGAAAAATTTCTGAGAAAGTATGAAGAAGTTATGATCAGTCAAAGTGTGGTTGACTTTTCACCTAGAAACCCTAATTTGGAAGGTTGACTTTTGAGCAAATCTTGAGTTTTCTTGATGAATCATGATCAACCCTTGATCAAATGATGAATGTAACTTCAAAATGAGGATGTTGACCAAAATCATGAAGTTTGACTGTATGTTGACCACAGTTGATTTTTTGTCCAATACAACTGATTTTCAACCATCTGAGCAATTGTCTGAGGAAACTTGACTTGTGGAGCTTGAAACTTGACATGGGGAACCTTTGAAGCATATGAGGAGGCATGATGACCATGGGAGATGTTGGAAGTCCATCTTGATCTGAGAAATGCCAAACCCTAGTTTGGGTTGATTGTCTAGGAGAGGGTTTATTTGATCAACCCTTGAGGTATCCTTGAGCATGGATGTATGGAATGTCTTGAGAAGATGGAGGGAAAATTTTGGGGTATGAAATACTGGAGGTGACGTTTTGAAGCCCATACCAAAGTACAACATGTTTTCTCGAGCATGGAGTAACGAGTTTCACAAATGTGAACTTTTACTCTGTAGTAAATGGCATGCTCCTTCAATGGCCATCTTGTCATCCAAGTATGCAGCCCATGGAATCTTCTAGCACGGTAAGGTACATGATTAATGGTCTTCCTTCAATTAGAGGAATCAATATTGGTGGTTCTGACAGGTATTCCTTGATACTGTCAAATGCTTTTTGGCAATCTTCTATCCACACAACATCTTGATTTTTATGAGAAGCTTGAATATCGCCCACAAGTATCACCATTTGAGAGATAAACTGGAGATGTAATTCAATCGTCCGAGAAATCCTCTTACTTGCTTTTCTGTTTGTGGCGTAGGCATTTCTTGAATAGCCTTGACTTTGTCAGGGTCAACTTCAATACCTCTTTGACTGACGATGAAACCTAGGAGTTTTCCAGATCTTACCCCAAAGGTGCATTTGTTAGATTCGTGCGGTTTAAATTTCCTTAGTCAAAACAACTTCAAGAGATATTCTATATGCTCTTCTTTAGTGTCAGACTTTGCTATCATGTCATCCACGTAGACTTCAATTTATTTGTGCATCATATCATGAAAGAGAGTAGTCATTGCCTTTGTAAGTCATACCGCTTTTTAATCCAAACGGCATTACTTGTAGCAAATGTGCCCCATGGCGTGATGAAAGATGTCTTCCATGTATTCGGAGCCATTCGATCCGATTATAGCCGAGAAACCGCTTATGAAGGAAAAGACGTTGAACTTTGCAAGCTATCCACTAGCATGTCGATATGCGTAGTGGGAAATCATCTTTGGGCTTGCTTTGTTCAAGTCTCGATAGTCAACACACATTCTCGACCTTTCCGCCTTTCTTGGAGACAAGCACTATGTTGGCTAGCCATTGAGGATATTCGTATGACGAAGAAACCCACGCGAAATGCTTTTGGACTTCTTTTTGATTTTGTCGGCCATTTGTGGTGAACTCTTCTCGCCTTTGTTTAATTGGTGGACACCCGGTCTTAATGGCAAGTGATGCTCCACGATGTCGGTATCTAAACCCATGTCCCGGTAGGACCAAGCAAACACATCAACATATCCTTTGAGAAGATCTATCGCTTGCCCTTGACGCTGTCCGAAAGTGAGCCCGATGTTTACTTTTTGTCTTCCTCAGAACCTAAGTTGATTGCTTCCAAAGGATCTTTGTGAGGCTGAATGATCCTTTCCTCGTGCTTAAGTAGTCGAGAAATCTCATCCGGGATCTCTTCTTCAAATTCTTCCTCGACGACTTCACTCGGGATTTCAAAGTTGGGAGAGAGCATAGAGTTATTGCTTTCAATGGATTTGTCCATCTATTAATCTGCATATTTGATTTATGTTTGATTAATTAACTCTTTTTTTCATCATTTTTTTGTGTGAAAGTGTATGCAGATTATTATTATTATATTGTTTTTTTTGAAGATTTTTATTGTGTTTTTTAGGATTATCATTTCCAAGAAAGGGTAAAAATGAAAAACAAACACAAAATGTGGAATCAAAACAATGCTTTTATTTATGATTCACAATATGAAACAGGGCCCTAAAATACAAACTCATTTGTCTTGGGAAAGACAAAGAGAAATTATTTAAAAGCTAAACCCTATAAAACATCTCTTCGCCTTGGGCGAGGCGAGAGTTCAAAACAAAAGCAAAAATAAACTACTTAGAACTATGAACATTAGTCCGAACTTCAACAGGCTTCCGATAGTGGCGAACTCCTTGGAAGTCAAGATACTCTGGTAGTTTTCCACTTGGCTTAGTTCTTGAATAGACTTTGGTCTTTGGTCGAATGTGCTTTGAAGACTCGACGATTGACCTTGCCTTTTGTGCTGCTGAAACGATCTTCTTCTGCTTGATGGACAGATCGAGAAGCATGGGATACAACATATGTACTTTCTATTAGCATTCGTATTGAATTTTGAGGATGTACTCTCCAATCTTCTGAGTGAAGAGACTCGTTGTCGGCGACACTTTCCAATTCATATCCCGAATCGTATCCCTGATCTTCAGTAATTACGTTGATGTAGTGATAGTTAAGATCTGGTTTAACAAACTCCACAGGCGCGTTAAAGCAGCGATCTTCATTCGTAATCTCAATTGGTTGATGAGATCGAGAAGATGGGTATAACTCTTCTGGTTGACTTGGATACTCAAAAGGATCGTCCCATCCAGTGGGCTGGATGTCTTCAATTCTGATTTTTGAGCTTTCAGGTGCAGTATACTTCACCATGTAGTCAAACTTTCCACTTGGTTCTCCCAAGGTATCCCAAATTTTAAGGGATGTGGATTTTCATTCTCATTCTTTGTAGGACATGCCTTTGAATTGGTCACGGAGGATAGAATGGCGCGACGATTCTTCCCCGGACACATATTCGAGTGGTAAGATAAGCGCCCACTTTTCGATCCGAGAGATCGTTTTCATCACCTTCATCGGTAAGAACATTAACCTCTTGAAGAACAGGGTTTAAGAAACCCCCACTGTGGAATACTTCTCTGATTGGGCGAAGAGTTTCATTCCTTTGATTGTCTTTAGGAAATACTGGAGCAAACCCGAGCCCAGCCTTTGTCTCGTTGTTGACAGGTTTTATTACTATAGATGATCTGCTTTTCCTTGTAGATTCATCTTCTAACGAAAGTCCTTGGAACTGCGTCCCTTCAACGTAGTTGGCTGTGATGAAAGAAAAGCTGGATAAAGGGCTTACTAGTAACGCTTGTTCACCGATGATGGTCACTAGCTTCCCATTTACTATGAACTTTAGTTTTTGATGGAGAGTGGATGTCACATCTCCTGCTTCGTGTATCCATGGTCCTCCTAGCAAACAACTGTAAGCAGCTGGCACATCCATGACTTGGAAGGTGATTTGGAAGGTATGCGGACCAATCGTCATTGGAAGGTCGACTTCCCCAATAACTGATTTCTTGACCCATCAAAGGCTCTTACGACTATATCATTGAATTTCATCGACGTTCCTTTGTAAGCTAAACGAGCTAGAGTCGTTTTTGGAATTACATTTAAGGATGAACCAGTATCCACCAGTACGTTGGACAGAGAGTCCGATTGACAAATCATTGAGATATGCAGAGCCAGATTGTGATCTTTTCCTTCCTCCGGAAGTTCTTCATCACTGAAGCTTAAGTTGTTGCAAGCTGTTATGTTGCCTACAATTCCACCAAATTGATCTGTAGTCACATCGTGATCTACGTAAGCTTGATCTAGCACTTTCATCAAAGCTTCTCGGTGGGCTTCGGAATTTAGAAGTAGAGATAGTATCGAAATCTTGGAGGGAGTCTGCATCAGCTGATCCACAACTATGTACTCGCTTTCCTTGATTAGCTTCAAAATTTCATTGAAATCTGAGTTGACGTTGGTTCCATCAGACGGTCCAACGTTTTCATTTGAATTACCAACGGGAATCCTCGTGGGGTTCTCGGGAGGCGTATTAACTGGATTTTTTCTAATAATAGGAACAACATGCGGCTTTGGTGGCAACGGAGTATGTACTCGTCCATTTCGCGTTACTCGTCCTATCTCAGTTATGTTAACATCAGCTGAAAGAGTTGGCATGGGTTTTTCCTTCCCATCTTCTATCATAGTCGCACTGTATTGATATGGAACTGCTTTGTTAGAACTGTATGGAACAGGACCGGGTAGACAGATCACCAAAGGAGACTCTGGAACTTTTGAACCGTTATTTTCAACTTCCACATGCTCAGGCACGTTGAAACAGGGGATAATGACGTTTACTTCGGGAATTTCCGAGTTGATATCTGAGACTAAAAGCTCATGCGGAAAATGCCCTACCATACTCACGTCGTAGTCATTTCTGTTTCTGAAGATCTGAATATCACCAATGTCTATTAACCGTTGAATGTCTACTTTAACAGTTGGACATCCTCGAAAATCCTTGAAGCAGATTCTGCAAGCTTTGTAGTCATGTTGAGTGAAAGCGCCCATTGTACTGTATGTATCATGGAGCTGTACCAAACTTTCTCTTATCATATTTACATCTGTGACAAGATACCAATCTGTATTCCTTAGTATCAAATTCACGGTATGTCCACTATGATTGGGAAGTGGATTTGCTTGCACGTTTGGATTTTTATTTCTGAAGGAGAGAAGATTAGACCTTACTAACCTTTGTACTTCAGCTTTTAGTGCTATGCAATGTTCGAGATCATGACCCGTGCCCTTGATGAAAAGGGCAAGATACGCGCTTTGTACCACCATGGTAATTTTTCTGTATCGAGGTGGTAACCTTGTTTGCACAAGATCCTTTCTATTAATGCAGATATAGTTTCGTACGCATTGAATCGGATCAAACTGTGAGACCCGGCGCATTTTCGATTGTTGAACTGCTCACTTGTCGAGGCTTGAGTTTGCCGGAACTGGAGCACCTCGTATTTGAACTTGTATTAACAATTGGCGCTATGGAAGCTACCTATTGTTGTCGGCCGACATTCTTCCTTGGTTTCTGGATACCATTCCTATGTCATGTTCCTTCCTTTTGGAAAACTAGTTCCAACCTTCTTGGTTCCACCGAAGTCCCTATTTCTCGTTAGGCGCCCTGCTCGAACTCCTTCCTCTAGCCGCATTCCCATGCTTACCATCTCGGTGAAATCTCCGAGAGCGCCGATCATTCGCTTGTAGTAAATGGGCCAAGAGTGTTTAAGAAAACCTTGGTCATTTCCTTCTCCTCTAACGGTGGGTTGACTTGGGCAGCAATTTCCAACGCTACGATTCTTTGAATGTCTCTTTTCCTTCCGAGACATGGAGCGGAGTTGATCCCGATCCGGAGCCATGTCCAAGTTGAATTTGTATGTTGGACAAAGGCTTCGCTTAGGTCATTGAATGTCCGATATTCGCACTATCTAGTCCCATGTACCACTTCAGGGCGGCACCGGTGAGACTGTCTTGGAAATAGTGAATTAGCAATTGGTGATTGTCGTTGTATGTAGACATCTTCCTGGCATACATCGTAAGATGACTCATGGGTGGAATTTCCTTTATACTTTTCAAAGTCGTGACTTTGAACTTTGCAGGTATCCTTACGCGAGGAACTAGGCACAAATCATGGAAATTTTTCCCAAACAATTCCTTTCCACGGATTGTTTTAATCTCAAGCTGCATCTTATGAAGCTCTCCCTGGAGATTCTCCATCTGGCCACGAGGATTCGTGTTGTCGCCTGGATTATGATAGACTTCTTCGTCTGCAGTAGTGTGCACTACGGAAGCTGAGTTTGTCATAATCGGTTGAGAAACCGTCATAGTGACTTGCGGAAAGGTCACTCCATGCTGTGGAGTAAGTGTTGAGTTCTATAAAGTAGGTACTTCAAGCGTGGTTGTTTGTACCTGAGAAGTGGGTTGACGAAATCCGATGCCGAAATTGAAAGGCATGCCCCATGGATACCCTTCTGGCATGCTGAAGAGTGGACTACTGGCTGCAACAGTTGAAACTGGAGTTGTAGTGATCTCAAATCGCCGCTGATTTTGACCGCCAATGTTGCTTGTCGACTTTGCGAGTTGCCAACGAACTTACCAAAGAAGTGAGTCTTCCACCTCTTCTTGAAGTGTTGTCACCGTATTACTTAAGCTCAACATTTTCTTGCTCAAACCTTCCATTATTTTCCTTCTTTTGAACGAGTATTGTATGTACGAGTTGGTCGTGGTACGTGGTCGAGAAACTCTAAGACGCGACACTGACGATCTTTTCCTTTCTCGAAAAATTCAAAGATCGACTCTAAACAATAAACTCGATATGCAAAGTATGATGCATGATTATGAATGCATGGAAAATTTCCAAAGAATTTACGCTAAAAGTAAATTTCGCAAATATTTGGATGGAAAACACTTATTTTATTAATTATTGAAAGAAGATTACAACAATTTTGTTTTTAAGCATAGCTCATACAATGATAAAATAAATGATAAAACTACAATCTAAACTAATTAATCGCCCTCGCTGGATGAAGATCCAAAAGATTGATGTAGCTTCAACTTCAAGATTTCCTTTCCATAGTGAGCTTTCGTTCTTTCTCGCTTTTAGCTTGTCGATGACTTTCTTCCACTCGTCAGAGCGGATCGCGGGTTGTCATTTCCTCAAGCTTTCTTTTTCTTTCTTTGATGTATCTTTTGATCGCTTATCTTTCTCGATTTAATCTTCTCATCTTTCTCCATGCGCCATTCATCTTGGAAGTAAAGCGTCTTTTCATGATCTTTGACCGCTTAAGCTTCTCATTTTCGAGGTCACTTTAAAGAACTTGTCTTCCAAAGCCTTTTTCTCAAGCCTCATTTTGGCCAAAGCTTGGTATTCTCCCATAGTCTCAACGGGAAAAATTGTTGATCTGGAAGCTGTTGAGAACATGGGTTCTTCATAAGCATAAGGCATTCGGAATTCCTTCGCTCTTTTCTTTACCCAAGAAGTGTAGATTTCTATGGCTATGCAATTTCTTGCATTACCCTTTTCCTTCCTTCGGATGTGATGCCAAGCTCTGATCATTCTGGCTTTCAAACCTTGAGAATCTTCCCCTTCATGATAGAAGTAGCTTTCTACTGTAAAACATAGAGGTTTACTAGAATTCGCATACCCGAGTTGGCGTCTCGCTAAAAATGGGTTGTAGTTGATTCCTCCTTTGGTACCGATGAGAGGTACGTTGGCAAATTCTCCACAACATTCAATGATTTCCATCTCATTGTCTGCCAAGGTATACCAATGGATATCGTCGTTCGTAAGAGACATGAGTCTTCTTGACCAATTCCAATCATCTTTGTTTTCGCGGAAGATAGGAGATTTAGGCAAGTGTGAGACAATCCATTTGAAGAACAGAGGTACACAACACACGATAGTTCCATCTCCTTGACGATTCCTATGATGAATGGAGAAGTACGTGTCACCAAGCAAAGTGGGAACGGGATTTTCAATCAGAAAGATCCTTATGGCGTTGATATCAACGAAACTTGGGACGTTGGGAAACAACACCAATCCATAGATGAGTAAAGCTAAAATAGCTTCAAAGGCTACCATACTACCAAATTTCAGAGAATTTAAGAGCCTTCTCCATTAGGAACTTTGAAGTTAGTCCTAAGAGTTTTCCTTTGGTAGTTAGGTTTTGTCTATCTCGATTTTTAAGTGAGTCATTGTTGCAATGATCGGTGACTTAGGAATGGCTTCCAAACCATTGAAAGGCACTTTATCCGACATCGAGATACCTAAGATGTGTGCGCATTCTTCCAAAGTAGGCATCAACCGATAGTCGTGAAAGTGAAACAAATGATAGATCGGATCAGAAATCGAACGAAAGTTTTGAGAAGTCCTTCATCAAAGTTAGTGTTCGTGATGCTTAAAAGAGTTCCATAGCATTTTCAAACCGAGGGATCTTCTACCAAGGATGCTAACTCTTTAACTTCCCTACATCAGAATCCTAAACTGTATTTTTGGTGAATCTTCCTCCGACGTACATCATTCTAACCTAAAATATTTACAAAGAAAAATCTCTTAAATTCTTTGAAATGGGAAGAGAAATGAAGTTTTTGAATGAATGCATGAATGCTACAAACATGGTTAGTAGTTATACACACGGTCAAGCTGCTCAAGTCACGAGCATGAGGCCAACGATAAGAATCAAACGGGTAAGTTCTAAGGGCTTATTCATCCGTGAAACAGTTCTATCGATAATACAGTGCTCAACGCTTCTTTGAAATATTATCGGATTTGTGAATACTCAAGTCCAATAATATTTTTCAAGAAAAATCGCCGATCGTAGTCTTCATGACACTATTCTAAGCTTACGCTGAATAATTCGCACTACATCCTAAATGGCCAGGATGGGTTATGTGTTCTACAGCCACTCATCTTCGTAAGTTCTCTTGAAAGCAAAATGTCTTCGCAAATACTTGCTAAACACAAATAATCCCAAGACAACCTCCACTGAGAGAGGGATCTCAAATTAACTTAGTAAGTACTGAGACTTCCCACAAGTTATAGGACTATACCCCACCTAGATCTTAAAATGTTTCTAAATCCGGTTAGGATTTCTTTCCATCAGATGAAATCGTGAAAACACACAATAAAGAAAAACAAACATATGCACATATGAAAGCTTAACCCCTTTTTTCTTTTTGAAAACAAAAAAAGCTTGGTGCTCTTGAGCAGAGTCACATTTTTTTTGAAAATCAAAATTTAACGTACTCCCCAGCAAAGTCGCCATTTTTATGTTCAAAGTGACGCGAGGGAATCGAATCAATTGTATTCTCGCTCGAAACGATTTACTCTTTTGGTTTGTTTATAAAGATGTCATGAGCATCAAGCTTTATTATTTTCAAAGACAAGAAAAATGATTATGAAAAGGGGAAAGTCAGTTAATACCCTCAATTGATATGATATGCATTACGACTAGCGAACTAGACGCAACGCATCGGGGAGATTCCGGAAAGGGGTTTGTTATATAAAGGAATAGATGGAGCACCCTAAATATATATAGTTATCTATAGCTTTATATATGAATATGTTTGATATGTTTGTGTGTTTTAAATTGCTATTTCTATGATTGGGAAAGTTTCTCCTTTGGATTTTTAGAAGGGTAGATTATGTGGGATCCTAGGTTTTGTTATTATTGTGCTCGCAAAGATCATTGGGATCTTCTGCATACATATCCCTTAATGGGAATCAGAGCATTTGTAGCTCGGATCTAAAGGGATCTATGGTTTGTTTGGTTTGAGGGAGAAAGAAATTTGCTTGCCAAGGATGGGACCTTGTGCCTACGTATTCTCAAAAGGATGTTGAGAAAGTCAGAGCAATCGTAGTTCCCACTTATGCTAGTGGAAGCAACGGGAGGTTATTAAGAGATACAGACAAATGTCATCTTAATCAAAAACGTATCTAATCTATTTCAATCACATACATTTTGAAAGGTTGATGGATCGAATCTTTCATCGCAAGTTATAGGTGTTTTGCTTGAGTGTACAAGCGTTACCACTTACGAGTTTTAGAAAGATATTTGAAAAAAGATGATTAAATCTTTTAATTATAAGCATTGGGTGTTTTTCTTGAGTGTACAAGCGTTACCACTTACGATTAAGAGATGTTTTTTGTTTGAAAAAGTTTTTGATTGTATGTGATGTGATAGATGAGATACTTCTTCCATAGAGATGATAGATGTCTAAACCTCTAGGAGAAATTTATTGGATTAAGGGGATGCTTTTAAGAAGCCCATGGGTCCTTGTATTGTAAGCCCAAGAGGAGGCATTCCGAGGGTCATCGAGGGTCATCGAGGGTCCTTGTATGAAGCTCAAGAGGAAGCTATAGGGTATGGCTGGCTTTGGCTTTTAAGAAGGATTTCACCGGGAAACCATCCTCTTAGGATTTCAAGAGCAATTTCACCGGGAAATTATACTCTCAGGGTTCTATCTTAGCGCGGGTGATTCTTTGTATTAGAAGCCCAATAGGAGGCTGTTAAGAGATTTCCTGGTCTCTTTCTTGTTTGATGCCCAAGAGAAGGCTAAACTCAATGAGGAGTTCTTTTGAACGAAGCCCAAGAGGAGGCTGACTCAACAGGGGAGTGTTGTCTTATATGAAGCCTAAGCGGAGGCTAAACTCAGATGAATGAGTTTTCTTATATGAAGCCTAAGAGAAGGCTGAACTCAGATGAAATGAGTTACCTTGTACAAAGCCCAAGAGGAAGCTAACTTTGTGGGGAACTTATTTGTTAGACTAGTTGTTATGTTATAACTAGACAGTTGTATAAAAAAGTGTATGACGTTTATTCACAGGAGTTTATGAAGGAAATATAAACAAATGCATGTAAGAGTTTATTTACAAGAGTTTATGAAAGAAATGTAAACAAGTGTGTGTAAAACGAACGTTTGAAACGAGCGTAACTTGATTATTTACAAGTTTGAATCTGTACGAGGGAATGAGTATGTACACGAGTATTTATGTACGAGGAAATAAATATGTACATATGATGTTTGGGACTTACACCGTAAGGGAGGCCCATTGGTTTAAAAGCAGTTTCACCGGGAATAATGCTCCTTTTAATACCAATGGTATTCGTATATAAGCTTAAATGAAAACAAACGGATTTAAGTTTGTCTGCAGATTGAGTATTTACAAAGGTATCTCAGATAATGTACAAGTAAAATTGGTATGTACATAAAAGAATTGATATGTACAAGGAAATAATTATGTACATAAAAGAATTTTGGGACTTACATGAGGGAGGCCCATGATCGATTAAGAAATCGAGAAAACGAGTTCGGTTTTATCTTCAAATCGGATCGATCATGGAAAAAAAAGATGTAAGTTTGATGAAAAGTTTTGAAAAGCTCTTGAAAGTGTTTTTGAAGGATGAAGTATACTTACAAGAAGTTTGAAAAAGTTTCGGCTCGAAGTTTGAAAGAAACGTCTTTGAAAGTGCTTTGAAAAGTACTCAAACCGTATTGTTTTCGGCTCGATAAAAATATAATCAAAAGAAAGTTTTTTTGAATTTTTTTGACATTATCATAAAATAGACATGTTAAATGACATGTGTGCAAAAAATCACCTCAAAATGAGGAGTTTTGATTGGGGTTTGAAGAAGTCAAAGTTTGAAAAAAAATGTGAAGAGAAAACAAAAAAGTTTGGCAAAAATGGTCCCAAGGCTACTGGAACCCGGGACCATTGGGCAAGGCGTGGCAAGGCAAAGTGTTAAGAGTGAGCTGGCAACCGCTGGGTCGGCAATACATTCGTTCATGCATCCAACTTCATGTTATTATATTATAAACTAAATGTTTGAATTTGAAAAAACGCGCGAACTCATCTTCTTCTTCCTCGATCCTTCAATCAGCCATGGATTCTTTGTTTCTCAATGAAATTGCTCGATGTAAACATCAAACTTGATCGAAATTGAACCAGGAACATGATGATGTGGGTTAATTTCATTTATTTTTAGTTTAACATGATTAAATTTCCAGAATACACAAAGAACCCTGGTTCTTTAAAATCAAATTGAAATCGTGTATGGACATGGATTCAAGCAATTAGTTTAGGGTTAATGATCAGTGAAGGTGCAGAAACAAAACGACCAAGATTTTTTTGAACTGGAAATAAGAAATCAAGGAGTTTGAAGTTGAGTCACTTACCTCTTGAAGCTGAGATCGAAATCTTCAAAGGAGTTGTTACAGTTGATGTTTAAGGATTGCTGGAGCACCAGTGAGCTTCAGGGAACGTGTGAGGATGCTCTGCTTGCCTTGAATCAACTTGAATTATTCTGACCAAGTCCACTTACATATGCTTGAAGTGAAACTCGAATCTGTGTTTGGAAGTGTTACAGTTCAAGAAAGCTGATTTGTATCACTCATATGAGATGTATGGATGATGTTTGAATGATCAAAACACAACTAGCTCGAGCCAAATATCAGTTTTGAAGTTTAAGGCAGTTTTTGCAAGTTTTGAAATATGAAAAGCAATTCTGGTTTTTAGTGATTCTTGTGTTGATTTTAAGTTTCAAACCAGCTACATATTGATTTT
This sequence comes from Vicia sativa, assembly GCA_021764765.1. Lineage (NCBI taxonomy): Eukaryota > Viridiplantae > Streptophyta > Magnoliopsida > Fabales > Fabaceae > Vicia > Vicia sativa. The sequence continues at coordinate 43,296,983 of CM038796.1, read as the reverse complement.
AAGACATGTTAGACACCAAATCTCTCATGGTTTTTCACAAGTTTTGAAAAATACAAGAATTCTCACTATGAACTATGTTACTTGAAATTTAAGAAATAAAAGAGAAAGCTTGTTTTGGCATAACTTTGGTGTGGTTTCAAATGGAAAACATGACCTCTATTTATAGGTCAAAAAATCAGATTAGCAAGCAAAGAAGATTGGCTTGGATTTGGACAACTTGCCTTAGAGGGAAAGAAAGTCTTTTTTGCCATAAATGCAAAAGGAACCTTCCTTTTAACCATGGTTAAATTTAACTTGATCTTATATCCATCATAATTACCTCTCAACTAATTTTTATCAGCTCTAGCCTATCTCCAATTAGTGACAAGGCTTCTAGAAGGAGATTTTGCAAAAAATGACTTGTAATTTTGAAGGTTGTACTTGAAAATCATGGCTTTTGGAGCCCTATGTTTCAAAATCAAAAGTATAGCTAGACACATTGGATTTGCAAGTTCTTGGACATTTTGGAAAGCTTGTTTCAAGGGCTACAACTTTCATGTTTTGAGTTTTTGCTAATTCCAAATGGAACTATGTGAAAAATTTCCATGAAAGTAGGAAAAAATGTGAAATTTCAACACTTGAAAATTTTTCAAAGTGTTGAAAATTTTGACTTTTTGTTGACTTTTCCAAATTTCTTGATTTTTTATGATCATGATGGATCATTTGAAGTATTTTGATGATGGAAAAAGTTTTATCTTGAAAAAGTTGACCAAAAGTCAAAGTTTGACTTTTCAGTGCAGATGAAATTTCATTAGATGATCCAGAAATTGACTGATGAAGTATGTGAACTTCTGTGATGTTTTGAATCCAGAAATTAGGTCAACATGTTGTATTGGTGATATGAAGATCAATATCCAAGCAAAAAATTCATTCATTGATCAGAAAATCAGTGATTGCTTATCCTCGATGAAATCCCTAATTGGTCGATCCTTGATAGATCATGAGGAAAAGTTGGATATCTGAAGATCAGAGGTTGATGATTTGATTAAGATAGATCAATTGAGGTGAGTGAAACTCAAACCCTAATTTATTACCTCTTGAATCAGATGAAAAATTTGTGAAACCCTGATTGTGACCTGTAGAAGCCACACCCGATTAATTCTGTTCTGAACTGTTAGTGATGCAGTGATGCATATGTAAGGTGGTATATTAGGTCAAAAATTGGGGTATGACAATACACCGGGGATGTCATGAGGTACGAACTCGCTGGATAAACATCCTTGATTAATGGTTTAAATACGGTCTCCACAGGGGGGTAAGGGTCGCAACCTTCTATCATAGCATTTTGAAACTCCAATGAGGATTCACTAGGGAATTCCAATTGAAATAGGCACTAACAACTTGCACTGGGGATTTATGAAATGCTCCACAATAACCCTCTACCAATGATAACATCTGTTGGAGAAATTCATCAAGGATACCGTGGTGATGATAACCTCTGTGTCTAATCCTCCGCAAAAAGCATCTTCACTTGGGTAACACTTATTCACGTTCGCTGGAGAAAATGTTGTTGACTTTTGCATCGGTACGATAAATACCTGCAAACAAACAAATATTCCTGCAACATATTGTTAGTGGAATTCCGCAAGTGTGATATGACAACTTTGCCTGCCACCCGGGTCACGTAAGTTTCAAAGTAAATTCAGAACTTTCTCATCATGGTAAAACTAGCAATGTTTCTATATGCAAAATTTTATCACAAAATTCTGACGCCTTTTGCAATCAAACCAGTAAATGCAAGAAATTAATTTACAATCAAAACTCATTTTATTGATTGGAAATGGGCCTGCTAATAGACGAGTACAATAGGAAGCAATTTCTGGAATGAGTCAATTGGAAAAGTAAAATAAGAGGAAAACTAAAACACATGGTAATGCGACAATGGATCTTCATCGGGTTTCAACCCTGCTATCACTTTTCTAACTCTGACTATCTCATCACTTTTCTTTTCCCTAAAAAGATGAATGGACTGATCACTGCCCTTTGAAGTAGCCATGATGTAAACACGAGAGGTGCAACTGTTGATCCGACGCGGGATATAGCCGCTTGCTCTTATTTCCTTCTCTCGACTTGAATAAGTCTATGCATAGTATTTCTTGACTACATTCGCGTTTACGGGTAGTGGAAAATCTTCTCCATCCATTGTTGAAAGCATCATGGCACCACCAAAGAAAACTTTATTTACCACAAAGGGTCCTTCGTAATTCGGCGTCCACTTTCTTCGAGGATCACCCTGAGGAAGAATTATCCTCTTCAGCATGAGGTCACCAGGCTTGTAGTATTGAGGTCGCACCCTCTTGTCATACACTTTTCTCATTCTCTGTTGATAAACCTGCCCATGACACACAACCACTAATCTTTTCTCATCAATGAGGCACAACTGGTCTAGCCGATTCTTCACCAATTCATCTTCATCGAGCTCTGCCTCTTTCATGATTCTTAATGAAGGGATCTCAACTTCAATAGATAATACTTCCTCCATTCCATAGACTAGAGAAAACGGGGTTTCTCTAGTCGAAGTGCACGTGGTAGTCCGATAACCATGCAGAGAAAAAGACAACATCTCATGCTAATCTCGATAGATCACTACCATTTTTTACATGATCTTCTTTTTGTTTTTCTTTTCCGCTTCGACAACACCATTCATCTTCGGGCGATACGGAGACGAATTATGATGTTTAATATTGAAGGACTCACAAAGCTCCTTCATCATCTTGTTATTAAGAGTCGACCCATTATCAGTGATGATCTTATCACAAATCCCATAACGGGAGATGATATTGTGCTTGATAAATTGGGCAACCACATGTTTGGTGACATTTGCATAAGATGCAGCTTCGACCCACTTGGTGAAGTAGTCTATAGCAACCAGAATAAATCGGTGTTCGTTGGATGTATTTGGCTCAATATTTCCAATCATGTCAATGCCCCACATAGAAAACAGCCAGGGAGAAGTCAAAACATTCAAAGGTGATGGTGGCACATGCACCTTGTCAATATACACTGGGCACTTGTAACAGATTCGAGCATGATTAAAGCAATCAAAATCCATGGTAGACAAGTAATACCTACCTCACAAGATCTTTTTAGCCATGGTGTGCCCACTGGAATGAGTTCCAAATGAGCCCCCGTGCATCTCCTCGATGATCTTTGCAGCTTCGTTCTTGTCAACACGTATGAGCAACAGCCTGTCATGATGTCTACGATATAACAAATTGTTTCTGAGGAAGAATTTTGTTGAAAACCTTCTCAATAACTTCTTATCCATCATAGAAGCTTCCTTGGGATACTCTTGAGTTTCAAGGTATTGCTTAATATCATGGAACCACGGGTTACCGTCCTTTTCCACTTCAACCTCAAAGCAAAAGGATGGCTCATCTAATATTTTAATAGTGATCGAGGGTGCTTCATTAGCCCACTTGACATTGAACATTGATGCTAGGGTAGCTAAAGCATCGGCCAAATTGGTCTCTTCCTGTGAGATATGATCGAAAGTAATCTCCTCGAAGTAAGGAATCAGTTTCATCATATGATCTCGGTAAAGAATCAAATTTGGTTGACGAGTCTCCCAATTGCCATTGATCTGGCTTATCACAAGTGCATAGTCTCCATACACTTTCAAATGCTTAATTCTTAAGTCAATCGTCGCCTCGATACCAAATATGTAAGCCTCATATTCAGCCATGTTATTGGTGCAATCAAAGCATATTCTGGATGTAAATGGGACCTGATGACCATATGGGGTAGTGATTATTGCACCGACACCATTGCCCAAGGCATTAGAGGCACCGTCAAATGCCAATGACCATTTCAATCCCAGTCCAGGTCCTTCATTTGGGTCAAGAATGTTACAATTCCTGATATACATGATGTCTTCATTCGGAAATTCAAATCTCATAGGATGATAATCATCCACAGGCTAGTGGGAAACAGAATCCGCCAAGACACTACTCTTGATAACTTTCTGAGTAGTATACTGCATATCATACTCTGTTAAAATCATTTGTCGTCTAGCAACTCAACCTGTCAAAGTTGGCTTTTCAAAGATGTACTTAATCAGATCCATTTTGGATATCAACAAGGTAGTATGAGTCAACATATACTGCCTTAGTCGGCAAGCAGCCCAAGCCAAAGCACAATAAGTTTTCTCGAGCAGTGAGTATTTTTTCTCATAGTCGATAAAATTTTTGCTAAGGTAGCATATTGCATGCTCTTTTTGACTAGACTCGTCATGCTGTCTCAATACACACGCCATTGAGCCTTCGAGCACTGTCAGATACATAACCAACGGCCTACCCTCCATGGGAGGCATGGGGATCGGAGGTTCCTACAGATACTCTTTTATCTTATCGAATGCAAATTGACAATCGTTATTCCACCTGACCACTTGATCTTTTCGCAATAGTTTGATAATCGGTTCACACATGGCAATCATATGAGAGATGAATCTAAAGGTGTAGTTTAACCTCCCTAGAAAGCCACAGAGCTCTTTTTTAGTTTTTGGTTCAAGCATTTCTTGAATTGATTTCACTTTAGCAGGATCAACCTAGATGCCTCTTTCGCTTACAACAAAGCCTAGCAGGTTTCCTGATCGTACTCCAAAAGTACGCTTGTTTAAATTCATCCTCAACCTTAATTTCTGCAGCCTATCAAACAACTTTTTTAAATGCACCAGGTGCTCTTCTTCGTCTTGAGATTTTGTAATCATGTCGTCGACATATACTTCGATCTCTTTGTGATTCATGTCATGAAAAAAAGTCACAATTGCTTGCTGATAGGTTGCCCCGACGTTCTTCAATCCAAAAGGCATCACCTTATAGTAGAACATAACCCACAGGGTGATAAAAGTTGTTTTAGCCATGTCTTGCGGTGCCATCTTAATCTAATTTTACCCAGAGAAATCATCCATAAATGAAAACACTTTTGCATGAGTTGTATTGTCCACCAATATATCAATATAGGGAAATGGAAAATCATCCTTTGTACTGGCTCTATTTAGATCTCAATAATCCACACATATTCGCACTTTTCCTTCCTTTTTAGGTACAGGCACAATGTTGGAAACCCATAAGGGATAAGAAATGACATTCAAGAATATCGCGTCAAGCTATTTCTGGACTTCCTCTTTGATCTTCTTAGACATCTCAGGATGAGTTCTTCGAAGCTTTTTCTTAACAGGAGGACAATATTATTTTAATGGCAACAGGCACAACAATGTTGGTATCCAACCCAGGCATGTCTTCATAAGACCAGGCGAATATATCTAAATACTCTCAGAGTAATTCAATCAGTCTTTACTTCACACTGTCTTCCAAAGCAGCCCCAACTTTAACTCTCTGATCGCATCTTCGGTGCCAAGATCCACGTTCTCAATCTTTTCCTGATGCGGTTGGATAACCCTTTCATCTTGCTTTAACAATCTTGCTAACTCTTCGGGGAGTTCACAATCTTCCTCTCCTTCTTCTTCAGCTTGGTTTATCAGATTTTAAAAGTCATAAGAAGTGATGGCATAGCCGTCATCAAAGGGATCCATTAAGATTGTGGGATTATATTTGTATGATTAGTTTTATGTTTATTTTAGTTTTTGGGATGAAAAGAAAATAAAAATAAAGCATTTCCATTTTGCGTTTTAAAATTGTGACTTAAAATAGAAAAACAGAGAGAAAAATATTTGAATGAAAATGTGTTATTTATTTAATGATAAAAACATTGCATATGCAAACAAGGTGGCCATACATATGATTCACTATGCCTTAGGCAGAGCACAAGAATTATTGCATGATAAGAGAAAACAAAAGAAAATTATTCTTTGACTATTGTGATTGGGACATAGTCTTCACCAGTCCAATTATTCAATTCCACGCCAGGGACACTGGGGCGGATCCACTTGTCAATGTCAAACTCATTATCAGAATCATCAGCAGTATTCACTTGTCTAGAACCGATGTTGTCGATTGAGAACTTGATAGGTATGGTCAAATTAGGTGCCTTGAGGATTTGACGATGCAAAACAGGGTCAAAGCCCAGCCCGAACTTATTGTATTTAGGCGTCACCTCCACTATACTGCCCCAGCCTTTATGGCTTGTCTCTTTTCTTCTCCTCCTGTTGAGGAGTCTTTAGCATATGAAAAGTTTCAAATCCCTAAAAAGGGGTTTCATGCACTTCGCCGTCAATTTCAACATATCGGAACAAGGTGAAGTGACGCACGACGTACTCTTCTTCAGCATAAACCATAATGGTCTTTCCGTTGACAGGGTACTTGAGCTTCTGGTGGAGAGTGGATGTAATTGCCCCAGCTTTATGGATCTATGGACGACCAAGAAGGAAACAATAGGCAGGTTGTATGTCCATGACGAAGAAAGTAGTAGTAAACAGCTGGGGACCAATCTTGATTGGAAGGTCCAATTCTGAAAAGACAGAACATCTCGACCCGTCAAAAGCTTTCACAATCAGATCGTTGGGCCGCAATTCAAGACCACCATAATCAATTTTCATCAATGCTGACTTGGGATTCACATTTAAAGAGGAACCAGTGTCCAGCAAAACATGAGAGAGTGTAATGCCCCTGCACTCCATAAAAATGTGTAACGCCTTGTTGTGGTTCCTGCACTCTGGAGGGAGCTCAAAGTCTGTCAAACCAACGTTGTAATAGCTTTCTAAATTCCCCGAATATAATACAAATAAATCAGAGTTTACATGCAATTAAAGGGCTTCACAATTAATTAAAAATATAAATTTCCAATACATATGCCATGCTTAGCGGAGGAACATAATTAAATCAACACATGTTTAACACAGCGGAATTATTTATTCAAAACTTGGATAATTCAAACCAAATAAACACCAATCCAAAAAGGTCAACGCCTTAATCCATAGAAATAATTATCCAACTAAAACAATTAAACAATTTAGAATGTAATAGTAACTCTAAAGATAAACGTTCCCCAGTGTTACAAGACCAGAGCATGTCACCGACAAGTGATAATTAAATAGCATAGCTCTACGAGCCATCCTCACCAACTCCTAAGCCGCTATAGCTTCAATCTAAAATCATCAAAGTAAGAGTGAGACTACATCATAATTAAAATACATTATGAATTCATAAAATAAATAGAATTTCATAAGCTATTGTAATACGGTGAACTGACTTTGAGATTTTTGTATCGCAAATGTGGGAATAGCAAGAGTCGCCACCGACTTTTCTTTTATCCAATTAAGGGAAGGTAAAAAGTACAGAAAAAGACCTTCGTTAGATTCTGAGTAAGGGAGAAGGTTATGAAAAGGAAAGGTATTAGCACCCCTTTCCATCCGTAGTTATCTACGGGCTCTTAGTTGCTCTTAGATCATTTTTTAAAAAGTTCTTTCTGTGTGTTTGACAAAAATGTTTTGAAAAAGGCATTTCGCTTTGACTTTGTAATGATTCATGTAGGAATGTATACAAAGTGTTCGGAAATGTTTCATTTTGAAAAGAGTTTGAACTTTGACAAAAGTGTGAGGTGTGAAAAGTATTTGATTGAGCAAGCAACTAAAAGTCTTATTACCTACTTTAATTGGTCGTTGTTGTTTTACTTTCCTTTAGAATAGCGCTATCCATACCATTAGTTGGTAGGTAACCCCATTCTGGATGTAAAAGGGACATTCGAAGGGACATCGGATGGTCATAGAAGGCAACTTGTAGGAAGTATCCTAGCACATTCGAAGGGACTATCATCATTTTTCGTAGGCAATAATCGAGGGTCAAGATCATGTATTCGTAGGCGTGTTGATTTCAGGTATGAGTTATCTTGGAATTATGAGTGATCTATGTCCAATTTTATCTTGCCATACACGCCTAATTACTAGCAGTTTATAGGGTGCAGAAAATAAATTGCGGGAAGTAAAGTCCTACGCTATTACATGGCTTTGGGGCAGTTACATAATAAGAGTGCGGAAAATAAAAGTCCTAATTAAACTATTACATCCCATAGGCAGTTACATAATTGAAAAAATAAAAGCAAGAAAAATAGTCCAAAACGTTACAACCTGTGAACAAATACATAATCGGAAATACGAGAGAAATTGCATAAGAGGAAAATGTTAGTAAAGAAAAATATTTTTGAAAGAGGAAAACGGTTTTATGTTAGTAATGACATTAATATGATAAGATAAATTTTTGGTAATTTTCTGAATCGATTTGGTAATTTAAAAACAATTAAAAGTCATTTAAATGATTAATTAGAAATTAAATAAAATATGCATGCAAAAATAATAATTTTAATGCTAAAAGTTAAATAAGTATTTTTCTGATGATTATGCAAAAAATAAATATTTTTGGTGTTTTTTAGATGCATGATAAAAATATTTGAAGATAAATTAAAATGTATGAAAAATATTAAAGAAAATATAAGTTAGTTTTCAAAGAGTAAAAATAAGATGGTCTTTCCAGGGATCGAACTGGTGACCATTGAGAGAATCTTCCCATCTGCTTGCCTTTACCACTCAGCCAGCGTGCACTTGGTGTCATGGAATTACAAACGAATGCTTATAAGGGTTTACGTGTCAGGATTTTGTGAGTTCAACGCACAGTCATCCGTGTGGGGTCCAATTGAATGGATGGACGAATCGAATTTCTCCCTCACGCCACGCAAGCTGTCAACCGGAGTCAACAAGTCACTGACGCCGGAGCCCTAGCTTCGGTCGTCTTCTCCGGTGAGACAAATCTGCAAACCTGCGAAATAGCAAAAATAAATGGCAAAGGAATACCCTACCCCCCTAAATCGACCCTTGCGAATCCATTGGTGGCATTAGTTTTCCCTGAAAGTGCCTGTACAAGCTGATTCGGAAGAAGACAATTCAAAAACCCTAACTATGGCAAATCGACTTCTGGACGTTCAAGTATCAAAACGATGGTCCAGATCTTTCCTATGGAACCTCATGAACACATTAGAGTGGTTAGTTTTGATTAAAACATGCAGATAATAAAAATGCAAATTCAAGAAAAATATGAATATGTGTGATCATGTATGGCTCGATTCAGGTTGTTTCAACCATGAGTAATGATGTATACTTACTCCAAAATACCTTAGGAACACAATGGAATAGATGAGAGAGGCTGAAAGTGGCTGGAACTTGGAATTCGATTTTCACAACTTTGAAGAAATTTTTGAGAAAAATAAGGGTTGTTGTAGGGCTAGGGTTTCGTCCTTGGCTTTGTGCAATATGTTGGGTATTTATAGAGTGAGGAATGAGAGCAAAAAGAAGGAAAAAAGATATGTCATTCAATGTAAAATTATTTCCTTTCAAATAAAATCCAATCTTTTGAAAATTTGATTTTCTCTTCCATATGCAAGCTAGCACGAATTTGGCAAGTCTTGTGGGCTATCTTGGACCTCAAGTTTGATAAAAATCCAATCCATTTGAAAATATATCTTGTTCTCATATTTTATATAATTTAAATTTGAATTTAATGCTTTTAAATTAAAAATAAATCAAAAAATAGAATGTAGTCATGGCAAAGCATCAATAGGTCACAAATAATATTATAAACAAGTTTGGATCATAAAATTATAGGCCCATTTGGAAAAATTGCATTTTGACAAATATCTCTTTGTGCACCTCTTCAAAATGCCCAAATTGTGTAAGGTGTATTTTGCTCAATTTTCCACATTTTTAGTGTTCTTGGACTTTTAGAAAGCTCTAAGTGTCCTCTAAACAACCTCTTTTGTTTCATCTCAATTGAATTTCCATGCTCAATAATATTCAAAACAAAAGTTGACTTTTGTTGACTTTGAAAAGGACTCAGAATGTTTTGATCCATATCTTCCAAATGAAGCATTTTTGAACATTCTTGTGAGACATGAAGTTGTAGAGAATTGAATTTCTTCAAAATGAGAGGTGGTGGAAAATTCTAAGAAAGTATGAAGAAGTTATGCTCAGTCAAAGTTCAGTTGACTTTTCACTAGAAAACCCTAATTTGGAAAGTTTGACTTTTGTGCAAATCTTGAGTTTTCTTGATGAATCATGATCAACCCTTGATCAAATGATGAATGTGACTTCAAAATGAGGATGTTGACCAAAATCAGGAAGTTTGATCAGATGTTGACCACAGCTTGACTTTTTGTCCAATACAACTGATTTTCAACCATCTGAGCAATTGTCTGAGGAAATTTGACTTGTGAGGCTTGAAACTTGACATGGAGAATATTTGAAGCATATGAGGAGGCATGATGACCATTGGAGATGTTGGAAGTCCATCTTGATCTGAGAATTTCCAAACCCGAGTTTGGGTTGATTGTTTAGGATAGGGTTTGTCTGATCAATCCTTGAGGAATCCTTGAGTATAGATGTATGCAATGCCTTGAGGAATAGGAGGGAAAATTTTGGGGTATGACAGCTGCCCCTGTTCAATCTTGTTATACTGGAAGGGTTAGATTGGCATGGTCACCTTTCGTGACCTGGAGTTAGAAGATGATTGAACACTCGAGTACACCTGAAAATTTGCACTGTTGGCTGATGATGCGGGAATGGGCTTACAGATGCCATTTAGAGAAGTTGGAGATTTCGCTGGGGAATGAGTCATACGTTAGACTCAAGGGTGTAGTCTGAATAGGAGAGTCGTCGAAGATGGGCTTAATATGCCATCTCGAATGATCGATGCTTGAAGTGAGCCGACGCTAGGCTCGTAGATGTTCCCGAAGTGGAAGGGGCATGGAGATGGGCTTAAGATGCCATCCGAGGAGTCCTACGTTAGAATTCGTGCTCATCTTTGAAGTTATTGGTTTGTATTGGTTTTTAACCAAATACGATTCTGAAGCGGAGAAATGTCAACAATAGAGATGGGCTTAAGATGCCATCTAAGGCAACCGGTCGACGCTAGACTCAGAGTCGTTGATAATAAAAGAGAGTCAGAACAAATCTTCGTCTTGATTACTCTGAGAGAATAATAGTCGGCAAAATGTGGATAGCTTTCCTGTTGTATCTCGGGTATTGATCCAATGCCTGTTATCGGAGGATAACTTGGGCGGTCGTTTAGATAGTTTTCCCGTCTGGCTTCGGGCGTTAATCCTGGACCAATTGTCGGAGGACAACTAGGGCGGTCGCTCGTATAGTTATGTCCGGCTTCGCATTATCTCGACCAGCTTGTCGGAGGACAACTAGGGCGGTCGTTCGATAGTTTTCCGTCTCTTCGCATTAATCCGGACCGCTTGTTTTAGAAGTGATTTTTCACCTGTTTGGGAAAAACAAAAGAAACTTTGATGGAACATCGTTAGTCTTATGTAAATTATGATGCATGACAATGTGTATGAATGACATATGCACAAATTATGACTTTTATGAGTAATGTATGAATGATAGATGTTGTGGTATTTCAAAACATATCCATCCTGAAGAAGATGTGGATGCTCTGCTTGGGGATTCTTGGCTTCTATTTGGGGACGAAATGAATTGGAAACCCTGAGAAGAAAGATAACCTCGATTCCCCCGATGCACTATCTGACCAAGTCTTGAGCCTAGATATTGTTGAGGATGGTAGAGATCGAGAGACACGCTGCTGAGGATCTTGTGCATAGACCCTGCTGGGGGAAAAGTTAGGAGGCGCTCTACTGGGGATCTTGCGCATAGATCCTTCTGGAGAGCATTTGATGATTGTTGGGAGACTGGGTTAGAAGGATCTGGAGCCCGTCGAAATCTCTGGCTGGGGAATAAAAGATGTAGGTTTCCTCCGATGCACTATCTGACCATCTTTCAAGTCTGGATACTGCTGCTGTCGGGGAGGTAATGTTTGCTGAGAGATATTTTGCTAGGGATACCTCTGCTGGTGATGAATCATTACTGCTTAGAGACTGATGTAACATGGCTTAGCTTGATTGGGATCACTACTCGGGGACTAACATGATGAAGCTTGAAACGTCGGGACTAGTGGAGAGAAATGCGTACTCCGTTGGGGAGATTTTGTGATGAGTGACATCTCTGTGGGGATTGTATTTTGCAGGGGAACGTATAGGCGACTTTCGTTGTCATCTCAATTCCTAGAGCCTGTAGTAATTACTTTCGTTTGTTCACTTTTCGCATGTTTGTAAATAAATTTTTATTGTCAGATGCATATAATCATTCAAAGCAAACGTTGGACTTTATGCAAACAACAATAGAAAAAACTGTAAAGAAAGAACTTGTATTAATTTGAAATGCGGCGTATGGCCAAGTAGTTTGTACACAAGAAAAGTAAAAGCTATGCGGAAACAATCTCGTTAAGTTCCAACTATGCTAGTACATATATTTCAACTATCGATCTCCTTGATGTCGAGAAAGTGAGTGAATTGATTTTCGCCATTTGAATCTTGAATGTCGATAGTAGTAGTCCGAAGTAGGTGATCCGGACGAGACATAGTCGATGCTTAAATCCCTAACTTTGCCTAGACCGCCTTTCGGTTTTCACCACCGATACCTTTTTGCCCAAGCCGCTTTTGTGTTTTCGACTTGCCGGGTGTACATGTTTTGTATATATCCTTAATTTTTGCCCGAACCCTTTTGGTTCGCCAGGATGCCCTTATTTTTGCCTAGGCCGGTCGACCTAGCGGGTCTCTTTTATGCGTAGTATTTTTTGACTATGTCTACGCTCATGTGGTGTGGAAGTCTTCACCGTCCATGGTGCTAAGTATCATAGCTCCGAAAATACCGTCTTGACTACAAATGGTCCCTCATAGGTGGGAGTCCATTTGCCCCTGGGATCACCTTGTGGAAGAATGATGCGCTTGACTACTAGATCACCGACTTGGTAGACTCGGTGTTTGACCTTCTTACTAAATGCTCTGATCATTCGTTTCTGATAAATCTGTCCATGGCAGATGGATGCGAGTCGTTTCTCATCAATCAAGTTAATCTGGTCAAGGCGAGTCTGGATCCAATCATCTTCGCTTAACTCTGCGTCCTGGAGGACTCTGGCTGAGGGTATCTGAACCTCGATTGGTAGGACTGCTTCCATACCTTATACAAGAGAGAAAGGGGTTTCACCTGTTGATGTTCGTACTGTAGTGCGATAACCATGAAGAGCGAATGGTAACATCTTGTGCCAATCTTTGTAAGTCACTGTCATCTTCTGTATAATCTTCTTAATGTTCTTGTTGGCGGCTTCCATAGCGCCATTCATCTTAGGCCGATATGAGAAGAGTTGTGATGCTTGATCTTGAATCGCAAGCGAGTTCGGTGATCATCTTATTGTTGAGATTAGAGCCATTATCCGTGATAATCCTTTCGGAGTGCCATACCGATGATAAGATTATGTTTGATGAATCGAGCCACAACATTCTTGGTAACAGATGCGAACGAAGCTGCTTCTACCCACTTGGTGAAATAGTCAATTGCCACAAGGATGAAACGGTGCCCTTGGAAGCTGTGGGCTTGATTTCTCCGATCATGTCAATGCCCCACATTGCAAAAGGCCAAGGAGCTGTTAGAACATTCAGAGGCATTGGAGGCACATGCACTTTGTCTGCATATATCTGGTATTTGTGACAAGACCGAGCATAGCGGTGACAATCAGCTTCCATGGTGGACCAATAGTAACCCGTCCTCAGAATCTTTTTAGCCATCGTATGTCCACTAGAGTGAGTACCAAATGCGCCTTCATGTAACTCTTCCATGATACGTTCCGCCGTTTTCTGGTCCACACAGCGGAGTAAGCACAAGTCGTGATTGCGTTTGTATAAGATGTCGTTGCTGAGGAAGAATTTGGATGCGAACCTTCTCAAAACTTATCGCTGATGATGCCTCTGGATATTCCCGAGTTTCAAGATACCTCTTCACATCATAGTACCAAGGTTTCTCTTCGTATCAAGCTCAGAATAAAGATGTTGGTTCGTCAAACTTCCCAATAATGATATGGGGAGCCTCGTTGTCCCATCTAACCTTGAACATAGACGACATAGTAGCCAATGCGTCCGCCAACTAATTCTCTTCTCGTGGAATTTGATTGAAAGTGATTTCTTCAAATAAGGATCGACTTAGAACATGCTCTCGATATGGAATGAGATTCTGATGCTCGATCCCACTCACCTTTAATCGACCGATCACCAAAGCCGAGTCTCCATACACTTGTAAGAATTTGATTCTTAAGTCAATAGCGCCTTTGATACCCATGATGCACGCTCAGATTCGCCATGTTGTTGGTGCAATCAAACATAATCTGGCAAAGGAAAGGCGATCCTCACCGTAGGGATGTAATAATGGCGCCAATGCCATTGCAAGCGTTTGAGTCTCCATCAAAGACCATGGTCCATCGAGATCCTTGTTCAGTCCTTCGTCTGGGCCAGTTCTTCGTAATCAAGAATTAGTAAAACATCTTCGCTGGAAACTCGAATCGCATAGATCGATAGTCATCTACGGCTTGGTGAGCCAAATGATCGCTACTACACTTCCTTTGATCGCCAAAGTGAACCGGATGTCGATTCGGTCAAGACCATTTGCCATCTTGCTATTCTTCCGAGAGAGTTGGTTTCAAATATGTATTTTATCGATCCATCTTGGAAATCAACAAGGTAGTGTGAGTCAACATATACTGCTTTAGTCGGCGAGTGCCAGTTGTGTGTCGAAGTTTTCTCGAGTGTGAGTATCTTGTTTCATGTAAACTTTTGCTAAGGTAGTATATTGCATACTCTTTTCGACTGACTCGCATGTTGCCCCAACACACACCCCATTGAGTTCTCTAACATCGCTAAGTACATGATAAGAGGTCTTCCTTCGGCTGGTGGCATCGTGGATAGAGGATTCTAGGTACTCCTTGATTTTGTCAAAAGCGATCCGAAATCATCATTCCATTCCACTACTTGATCTTTCTTCAAGAATTTGAAGATTGGCTCACAAGTAGCGCTTAGATGTGCAATGAACTGCAATGTAATTCAATCGCCCAAGAAACCTCTCGACTTCCTTCTCGCGGGAGTCGCATTTCTTGAATAGCTTTAACCTTGGCGGGTTTCAATACCTTTACCATCCGACAAACCCTAGGAGTTTACCAAATCTGACTCCAAAGGTGCACTTGTTAGGATTGAGTCTTAGTTTGTACTTCTTCAATCAAATAGTTTCGCAAATGTGATAACACGAAATTGTATCGCTTATTTTCCATGAAATTAACCTGCTCAGATTATTTTGACCCGATTAACTCAATATTTCGAGTTTGTCATTACTTTTGCGTATTTATAACTCACCAAAATAAGAAAACATGAAACAATGCAAGAAAGCATCAAAAGAATAGAAGAAAAGATAAATCGCCAAGAATTACGTATTTTGTAGTTTGACGGTCGTAACACATCCGCCACGCATCAGAAGCTTCATGAAGCGTGTTACGAACACATCCACCACGACCGTAACACGGAGAAACACCAAACTCGCTCGTAACGCATCGCGACGACCGTAATGCGATATCGCTTAAATGAAAGTGCGATCGTGGCAAAGCAAAATGAAGGAGTTTTGAAACTCCCGATTTCACGCTCACCACTTCTTCCTCAATTACCCACGTCCCTACATTTATGGAGATTTTTAAGGAAAGCTTCGTGACAAATCTTCAAGCCAACTGCCAAATTCATTCCTCTATAAATACCTCAACATTTCAACGTTGGAGGTACAGAGCATTTTACGATTTACTTGTGCGGAAGCTCTGCCGATTTTCGAACCCAGTATTATTTCAGTTTTTAATTTCCTCTGCATTCGATTATTCTGCTTCTTTCATTTTCATTGTTTCAAATAATAATTTCCAACATTAGGAAATTATTATTATAGTTTAGGATTTATTATTCAAGCCTCAGAATTTGTCTTACCACCGATACCAAGTCCAAGTTTCCGATTTGTGGAAGAGGGATTGAAGTATTGGCTTTATTTTCAGGTTTCTATTTTGCAATTGTATTATATACGTTTTAATTAATTAATGCAAGTTTAATTTATTATTCATAATGTCCAATCTATATTTCTTTGTTTTTATTTCCCGTACGTTCATTTTAATTTCCATGGCTAGCTAAACCTTTAGTGTCGGTATGGAATAGTTAGAGACAATAGGCATCTGATCAATCTTAGGCTAAAACTTTAATCAACTTGACTCTGGTTATAACTTTTTATGCTTAAAAATAAAACCTTTGTTACGAAAGTAAGAAGAGTAAATAGGTTAGATCGAGACCACGAAAGTGTGAGGTTTTTAACCGTATAGCTAAAGTTAGGCATTTGATTTAAATATGTTGAAAGCGCTTTAGACCAAATTAGAATTAATTGTTTCCAAAAATACTTAAACACTTATAGGCTAGCTAAAGTGTGTATAGGGCTTTAGACGATAATCCGAGATAAGACCATGAAAGTGTGAGTTGAGGGTTTTAAACCGATTAATTCTACGATAAACCAAGTTGACCATCCTTATATGCCTAGGTCCGATTAGATCCTTTAGGTCGACTCTATTGCATACCGACCATTTCATTTCATAATTACTTTAAAATCAATTAGTTTACCTTCCTTAACCTTCCCAAAACCAAACGTGACAATTTTCGCCTTAGCTAAACTAGCATTACTTTCCCGCACTAGAGTGATTACAAAGTCCCTGTGGATTCGATAATATTTTATTACTACCGCGAGAAAGGGCGCTGCTAAGATACCGTTAGACACATTAGGTTTATCGCACATCAAAATGATCGAGATGTTCTTCCTCAGTCTGTGATCGGGCTATCATGTCGTCGACGTAGACCTCTATCTCGTGATGAATCATGTCATGAAATAACGCCACCATAACATCGATAAGTGGCGCCTGTTTCATCCGAACGGCATAACCTTGTAGCGTAGTGCCCCACCGTAACGAAGTAGTCTTCCATGTCTTCGTGAGCCATTTTGATCTGATTGTAACCGGAGAAACCATCCATGAAGGAGAAAACCTTATGTTGGGCGTTGTTAACCGTAACATCAATATGAGGTAGTGGGAAATCGCTTTCTAACTTCGCTTGTTCGATCTCTATAATCCACACACATTCGTACCTTGCCATCCTTCTTGGGTACGGGTACCACATTTGCAACCCACTACGGATATGAAGTAACAACTAAGAAACCGACATTGAACTGCTTCATAACTTTGGCTTTAATTTTCTCTGACATCTCAGATTTATGCATTAACCTTTTGGTTCATCGAGAAACCTTCTCTTGTCGGTAACCGGTGTACCACAATATCAATGTCTAAACCCGACATGTCTTCGTATGACCAAGCAAAAACCTCAATATAGTCTCGTAGCATCTGAATCAATCTCTCTCTGACACTATTCTCAAGACCCGCTCCTATCTTGATCTCTTTTCTGTCTTCATCAGTACCCAAATTCACAATCTCAACTGACTCTTCGTGCGGCTGTATGACTCGTTCTTCTTGCTGTAGTGTCATACCCCAAAATTTTCCCTCCATCTACTCAAGAGATTTCATACATCTATGCTCAAGGATTCCTCAAGAGTTGATCAGACAAACTCTCTCCTAGACAATCAACCCAAACTAGGGTTTGGTATCTCTCAAGTCAAGATGGATTTCCAACATCTCCAATGGCCTTCATGCCTCCTCATATGCTTCAAAGATTCTCCATGTCAAGTTTCAAGCCTCACAAGTCAAGTTTCCTCGCATAATTGCTCGATGGTTGAAAATCACCAGATTAGACAAAAAGTCAACTGTGGTCAACATACAACAAAACTTCCGATTTTTGGTCAACATCCTCATTTTGAAGTAACATTCATCATTTGATCAAGGGTTGATCATGATTCATCAAGAAAACTCAAGATTTGCCCAAAAGTCAAACTTTCTAAATTAGGGTTTCTAGGTGAAAAGTCAACTGAACTTTGACTGGTCATAACTTTCTCATACTTTCTCAGAAATTTTTCCACCACCTCTTGTTTTGAAGGAAATTCAATTCTCTACAACTTCATGTCTCACAAGAATGTCCAAAAATGCTTCATTTGAGAGGTATAGCTCAAAACATTACAGGTCATTTTCAAAGTCAACAAAAAGTCAACTTTTTGTTTTGAAGATATTTTGAGCATGGTAACTCCAATTGAGATGAGACCAAAGACATTGTTTAGAGGACTCTTAGAGCTTTCCAAAAAGTCCAAGAACATTCAAAAATGTGGAAAATTGAGCAAGATACACTATTCAGAAGTTGGGTAATTTTGGACAATTGCACAAAAGGACATTTTGGTCAAAATGCAAAATTTTCCAAATGGGCCTATAATCTTTTGATCCAAACTTGTTCATGATGTTATTTTTGACCCATAAAAGCTTGGCATTGGTGATTTTCTATTTTCATGGTTTATATTTGAATTTTACAACATTTAATTCAAAAATAAATTATGTAAAATATGAAAATTAAGTTATTTTTTCAATTAAGTTGAATTTATATCTCTCTTAATGTCCAAGAAAGCCCACACCATTTACCAAATTCGTGCAAGCCATGGCATTGATGAGAAAATCATATTTTCTTCAAAATTTGATTTGATTTTCAAAGAAAATATTTGCACATCAATGATCCAATCTTTTTTCACTCTTTGCCATCCAAACCTCTTCTATAAATTGCCAAAGATTGTGAACAAACAAGAGGACTAAACCCTAACCTAAAACAAACCCAAATCTTGCAAAATTTTCGATTCTTGAAAATTCAATTTCAAAAGCAGCCATTCTCATTCTCTCTCAATCATCCCATCGCCTTCAGAGGTAAGTTTGAGTAAGTATACACCATGCCATGGTTTAAAACAAGCCGGATCGATGCATATATATACATACATATTCAAAACTTTGTGATTTTTGCATTTTATTATCCTGTGTGTTTTAATCAATTCTGATGCTTGCAATGTGATCATGAGGTTCCAAGGGTGAGATCTGGGCAATCGTTCGTGAGTTCTAACGTCAGAATCGCGCTTGGCCATCGTTAGGGTTAGAAACTTGAGAAGCTTCGAACCAGCCTGTACAGGCCGATTCAATCGAAACCGATGCTTCCATTGAATTTGAATGGTCGAAATAGGGACAGGACTTTCTTTTGCTTTGAAATTTCGTGTTTGTGTGTTTGAAAATCGTGGCACCGGAGAAGATGACCGAGCCCTAGCTCCGCCGACTCAAAGTAGGACCGCGAGGAAGGCGTGGCAACTTCGGCGTTCCGATCGCCAAATAGTCAACTGGCCACAACATGACTGATTTTCAATATATCCAGACGCACACGCTTATGTGTCAATGTTTCTCACTTTCCAAACACCAAAGACACGTTGTCCCAATGGTTAAGGCTTGGCTTTTGGGAAGATTCTCCTCAGGGTCATGGGATCGATCCCTACCAGCACCGGTTTGAGTTTCCTTTTTTACAAAACTGCATATTTTCTAACTTTTCCATATTTTCTTATTTTTAATATTTCCATTCAATTTTAATTGTTTTCATAATTTTATTTCTGCATTAAAAAATTACCAAAAACATTTTTTCTTTTTGCATTATTTTCACAAAAACCTTTATTTAATTTAATAAATTAAAAAATATAATTTTTGCATGCATATTTATTTTATTTTTATTTTTGCATTTAAATCATTATAAATTGCATTTTAATTATTAAATCCTTTCCAAAAAATCCCAAAAAATTATTTTAATATATTTATCTTATTTCCAGCATATATTAATTTTCTCATATTAAAATTTGCATTTTTCTAACATTTTTCTCTTATTCAATTCATCTCATATTTTCCGATTTTCATTCTTTCATGTGTTGCTCCGATTCTGGACGCTTTTATCATTTTCTTTTTTCCAATAATGTAATTGCTCATGGGTTGTAATAGTTTAATTTAGGACTTTTATTTTCCGCACTTTAAATTATGTATCGCCCTAAAGCCATGTAATAGCGTAGGTTTATCTTTCCGCATCTTTACATTCCGCATTTTACTTTCCGCACCCTTATCAATTGCTAGTAATTAGGCGTATGGCAAGATAATAATTGACATAGCTCACACTAATCTTCAAGATAAAATATCTAATTTGACACACTTCTTTCACACACGCACCTTTAGGTAATTCTCTCGATGCCTTCGATTCAAAATGGTCATGTCCCCGAACGTAGAGGTATTCTAGCACCGCTGTTTTCCAAACAAATCATCATAGTCCCTTCGATACAAAGATCATAAGACCCACGATGTCGCCTCCGAATACATGATCTTGACCTCGATTGTCGCCTACGAAAAATGATGATAGTCCTTCGAATGTGCTAGGACTTCCTACAAGTTGCCTTCTATGACCATCCGATGTCCTTCGAATGTCCCGCTTACATCCAACGAATGGAGCTACCTACTAACTAATGGTATGGCTAGCGCTATTCTAAAGGAATGTAGAAGTACAACAAAACGACCAATTCGAGTGGGTAAATAAGTCTTTAGTTGCTTGCTCTATCAAATGCTTTTCACACCACACACTTTTTTCAAAGTTCAAATTCTTTTCAAAACAAAACATTTCCAACACTTTGTATACACTCCTACATGAGTCATTACAAAGTCAAAGCGAAATGCCTTTTCAAAACATCTTTGTCAAACACACGAAAGCAATTTTTAAAAGTGATCTAGAGCAACTAAGAGCCCGTGAGAATAAATACGGATGGAAAGGGTGCTAATACCTTCCCTTTTCATAACCATTCTCCGAACTCGTAATCTAACGAAGGTCTTTTTCATTACTTTACCTTCCCTTAATTGATAAAAATAAAAGTCGGTGGCGACTCTTGCTATCCGCACATTTGGATACAAAAATCCTACAAAGTCAGTTCACCGTATTACAGAATCGGCGACTGCTGGGACCACACCCAAAAGAGAGAATTGCCTTAGGGATTTCTAGATAACTTTATTGCTTTTTGTTTGAATTGTATGCTTTATCTTTAAGGGTTGCTTGGGTATTATATTGTTGGGGATCCTACACCCGGATCCGTTTCTTTTAGGTAAGTAGCATTAGATCATCGCGACCGCTAGACGATAACTACGCGGTCAACATGATGGCTACGTAGCGTGACACTTTGGTTGTCCCGATACTCTTCATTCCCAAGTTGAAGATAGTATTTGGCTTCGCGGTGTCATCAAGCGCTAACTAAACTTTTAGAACCTTAATTGACCCATCTTGGCCATTAGAAGGTAGTGAGATGGCCGGCTTTGTGTAGACCGAGGTTGGTTGATACTGATGCTACGCTCATTGAGATCAGACTTTGGGACATTTTCGATCGACCACTTGGCCGTCAGATTGAAATAAGCGCCTACGAGAAAGATCTGTGATATGAGATTCCTAGAACCCTTACTATTATAGGACAGATGAACCAACTCAAACTTTTGGTGGGTAATCACCTATACCTCATGCAAGCCTTAAACCTAGGCTCATTGTGTGAATTGTTTGTGTGCTAAACATGACATCATGACATCATTCGCATTGCATATCATTTCTAACTATTTCAAGGACCTAGGATTTATCTTTGCTCTGCTTTGTAGGATTATGGCTTCTAGAAAGACTATCCGAATCAACTTCATGGGTATCCTTCTCAACTCAAAGAATTGGTTTCGTAAATTTTCACCATGCTCGCCATCAAAAGACATGGTTATCTACTTGATTTGGTTATCTCCGCTTTGAAGAAGATATGATGCATGTCCTATTCCAGTTCTTTGATCCAAACACCATTGCTTTACATTTCCATTATCATTGGTTCCTACCTTGAAGAGTTCTCTAAGCTACTTGGGATACCTATTCTGACCAAATGCCATTCACCGTTTGAAAAGGTTCCTAAGTTCATCGCATCCGCCACATCTTAAGCGCCGATATTGAAGCCAATTGGGAAACTAGAAGGAGTTAAGGGTTTACTTTCCAAGTTCTTAATCAAGAAAGCCCGAGAATTCCTCAAAGTTATGAGTTTCATGCATTTGAAAACATTGTGGCCTTGCTAATTTATGGTTTGGTTCTATTTCCTAACTCGGATCAATTCATAGATGTCAATGCCATCAAGTTGTTCCTTACCCGCAATCCAAGGCCTACTTTACTTGGAGACATCCTACATTCTTCCACACTGCACTACTAAGAGACAAGGAACTCTCATGTGTTGTATCCCTGCTTTCAAGGTGGTTTATTTCGCACCTTCCTCCATCGCTTTGAAGAATGAACAAAGGTTGAGATGGTCTCAAAGATTGATGTCACTCTCTCATTCCGATATCCGCTGGAGTCTTTTCTCTCAAAAGGACTTCACATTCATTGAGCGCCAGGAGAATTCTAATGTACCACTCCTTGGTATAAGGGAGGTATTACTTACAACCCTTCTTTAGCTCTACGCCGCTTGGTTTTGCTCAAGAGATGGTCCACATGATATGCTTCTCCAAGATGTTGTGTTCGACTACAATCACGATCTCCATAATTACCGACGAAGGTTTATACATGCTTGGGGCATGGTAAAGAAGACTGATACCAAGACTTTGGGGCACCAACTCCATTCCTTGGGAACCTTACCTCAAATGGTGCGAGCTCGAGCTCAAAACCTCATGATGCCATTCACTGCTTTACCAAGAATTATGGAACCTGTCTATAGGTGACGTACCCTATGCCGCTCTCCATCCCGACATGCCTACCGATTTTGAAGACTTGAAGAGATCCCGATTCAACTTAAAGAAGAAAGGGATACCTTGAAGCTCAATGCTATGCAGAGAAGAAAGTGTTAGAGTTGACCAAGCTACTTCACGAGGAGCGAAACATCAACGCCTACATCGGCACCAAGAGGAAGCGCCCATGGGAGACTTAGAGCTTTAGGATGTTTATGTTTTTATTGTTTGAACTATCTCTTGTACTTAAAAAGAAAAAGAATAATGAAAGTACTAATAAATGTTTGTTCATTGCTTGTTTAACAAATTTAAATCTCTTAGGTCCTTGAAAACATTGCATTGCATTCGCATAAACATTGCATATCATATAACATTGCATCATGTACATTGAGATTGGTTTTCTCATTTGCTCGCTATTTATTTTAGCGTAAATGGCTCTTGAACAGATCACAAAGATCTCTGTGCCTCGTAATGCCTGGCCAAGCAGATGTTCACCAACTTGGTCCAAGGCCAAGAAGATCCAAGAAGCTCATCAACAAGAAGAAGAAGGTTGGTCTCCTCAACATGGGTAGACGCTTCAAAGGGGCTCAAGGTGGTCACCGTGATTGAGCTCTCTCAAGGAAGTGTCCATACCGAGGGGAGTACCAAGGGTGATGAAGGTGATCAGCGTGAGCCAAAGAAAGGAGGAGAGGATCATTCCGATTATAGCCAACACTGATGAAGATGACAAGTACAAACAACTCAAGACCGTCTCAATGTCGTGGAAAACTTGAAAATGTCCGGCTGAACTTTGATGATCTAAGTCTTGTTCCGGTGTTGTGATTCCTCCCAAGTTCAAAGTTCCTTTTTGCTAAGTATGATGGCATGTCTTGCCCTAAGTCGCATTTGAAGTCCTATGTCCGTAAGATCAACCCCACCGATGATGTAAAGTTGTGGATGCACTATTTTCAAGAGAGTTTGTCCGAACCGCTTGGAATGGTACTATCACCAGAGAATGACCGATCCGTACTTGGAGTGATTTACCGATGCTTTCTATGACAATATGAGTACAATGTCAATTGACACCCACTGCATGCAACTACAAAGCATGTCTATGGGTCGTGACGAGAAGTTCAAGGAGTATGCTCAAGTGGAGAGATCTAGCAGAGTTCAACCACCCTTGTCCAATAGGAGTTGGTTGATATGTTTATGGGAACACCGACAGCCCATTCTTCAATCATCCGATTGAAATTCTTCATCCGGATTCACCGAAATGATATTGACAAAGCGATTGAAGTCGGTATCAAGAGTGGAAGATCTGTAGAGACATCTTCAAATGCCGCAAAGAGATCTTTGGTGGTAAGAAAGAAGCCATGCCGGTATGGTCGAAAAGCCGAGCCAAGACCGACCGCGCTCAATCTGTGGGGCGCTTGTGATCTCCAATCCTACATCGACAACCTCAACGAGACAACGCGTAGAACTGTAACGCGCCACGAAGACAGTTTACAAAGATCAACATGCCTTTGTCGCAAGCCTTGCAACACATGTTGAACGCAGAGTCGACACCTTGAGGGATCCTCCTCGAATGTCAACACTTCCTCTCCGAATACAATCCTAATGCTAAGTGTGCTTACCATTCCAATAGCCTGTGGCACGATACGACAATTGTTGGGCTCAAGAACAAGATTCAAGATATGATTGAAGCTAGCATTGAGTTTGATCCTCCCGCTGAGACCAATGTGATCAACGCGCCTATGCCTAACCATGACAAGAGTTCCAATGTGTTGACGATACTTATGTTTTCAACATAGATGACTTGACCATTCCTCCGATGATCGTTAAGAAGAATTTGTTGCAAGTCGTGTCAATCCAGATGCCCAGGATTGTCGTTGGTGCCCATCCGCACTGATGGTTGTGCTTGGTCGAGAAGACGTTCAAGGTATGATGGATAACCGTGAGATACTATTTCAAACCACCGTGCGTGTCGTGTGAAGAAATGTCTAAGTTGAAGATTGACAATGCGAACGAAACTGTGCCATCTGTGTGGGATACCTTGGGGCAGCCAAGGAAAATATGATTACATGGTGAAGTACACTGTCCTCGATAGTTACAAGATTCCTATTGAAGATGTTAAGGCGACCGGATGGGGTGACGATTTCCTTAAGACTATGCGATGTTAACACAATAAGGATTTCCTCACGATCCCGTGCCTAGAGTGGCACCTCTCATTATCACTTCTCCAAGACCGTTCCATATTCCTCCGACAAGGCTATCCTTGAATTATGGAGTCGATGTTTACTATCATGGTGTCAAGCAAGACCTCGACTATTGAAGATCTTACCATTGAAGTTTCTATTCCGACATTGACAACATCACCGGATCAAGTAAGGTGACCAACCGAAGGGTATTCTCTCCGAGATCTCTCCTCCAAAGACATCGCGACTCAAACGCATTCCGCCTACTCCACCAATATCCCCAAGAGGGAAAGAACCAAGGCTCATCCCGCTCAACCGTAGTACCAAAGGAAGTTATCAAGACACCTCCAAACAAGAAATGGAGGAAATTCAAGATTATCAAGAAGAGTGACTACAATGTTGTGGAATGGGGCTGGATGCATCCCAAGATTTCCATGCTTGCTCGCTTTGGTTCGAGGCTCATGCTAATGCCTTGGTGAAGTTTCAAGAATGCTCATGTACCGCAAGACACTACCACCGATCGCTCAAGTTTGTATTGCTAGCCGGCTGCCAACAACGGCCTAGGCTTCTCCGATGTCGATTTGACTCCTCCGAAAGAAACATAACAAAGCCTTGCACATCTCTGAATGCAAGGGCACTACACTGTCTCATGTTTTGTGGATACCGGCTCGCTCAATATCCTTCCAAGATCGCTTTTGATCGACTTGATGTCGGGGTTGGTTCTCGAGACCCTGACATTATCGTGAGAGCTTTTGATGGTTCTAAGCGACAAGATTGGAGAGCTCACTGCTAAAGTCGGTTCCCACTTTTGATTCCACTTTTGTCATGGACATCCGTCCACTTATTCTTGCCTACTTGGACGCCTTTGATACATAAAAGGGCCATACTCTACCTTACATCGAAACAAGTACCCAGTGAAAGGGAAAGTTGTCACAGTATGTGGTGAAGAAGAGTATATGGTCAGCCATCTACAGTCATTCCGCTATCTCGAGATGGAGGGTGAATTCTTCGAGACTCCCTGCCAAGCTTTTGAAACAATACCCGAGTCATGCCCTGACTCTCCCCACCCCGGTTACACAAGTTCCGCCTAGGATGGCCTCTTGAAAGATGCTCAAGCCACTGAACAAGGAGGTAGTGCTATTGGGGACCCCCGATCTTCCTTTCAAATTGACAAGACCGGTTTAGGCTTCACCATCAAGGGTCAAGATGATACGCCGCGAACGTGCCCAACTTCCTTTCCGCCACCGAGTGGAATCCATGCTATAGAAGACGACGACAACGACTTCGACATCGCAGTGGATCTTCCCAACTCCATCATGGGCTCAAGAATTGGAAGATCAAGACGCTATACCAATCTCCTTTAGCCGTGAGTAATTGCTCTTTGTTTTGTTTTTCGATTTCTTTATGTTTTGAACAATAAACTTTGAAAGCCTAGTGCCTTGCCCGGCATCATGGCTCGCTTATGAGGGTTATTATCTGTTGTCATGATTTTCATTCAATAAATCGCTGGACTTTTGCATTCAATTGTGTTTTCTTTCTTTACTTTATCACCCCTTCAAAAGCTATGTGTTTCTACACACACCACGTGATACACCGCAATCACTCCGAATCTCGTTAATAAAAATGCTAGTGCTAAATATGACTTCGATAATCCGATCTACCAAGTCAAGACGAAAGTGAGGAAGATTGTGAAGTGCAGAGAATCTTGCCGATCACACAAAGAAGAAGAGCGAGTTATACAGCCACACGAAGAGCAAGTTGAGGTTGTGAATTTGGGTACCGACGAAGATGTAAAAGAGATCAAGATAGGAGCGGTCTTGAGAATGTTGTTAAAGAAAGGTTGGTTCGTATGCTACGAGACTATATTGAGGTTTTTGCTTGGTCATACGAAGACATGCCCGGTTTAGACATTGATATTGTGGTACATCGATTGCCGACAAAAGAAGGTTTTCTCCCAAAGGAAATGAAGGTTCGTCGATGCCCCGAGATGTCGAGAAAATCAAAGCCGGTTATGAAGCTCAACGCGTTTCAGCCACCTCCTATCCCTGGTTGCAAATGTGGTACCCGCCTAAGAAGGATGGTAAGGTACGAATGTGTGTGGATTACGAGATCAAAAAGCAAGTCCGAAGATGATTTCCCACTTCCTCATATTGATGTTTTTGACAACACCGCCAAAGACAAGGTTTTCCTTCATGGATGGTTTCTCCTTACAATCGATCAAATGGCTCCTCAAGACATGGAAAAGACTACTACACAAGGGGCACTGCTACAAGGTTATGCCGCTCGGATGAAGAACGCAGCGCCACTTATCGCCGCTATGGTGACATTATTTCATGACATGATTCATCACGAGATAGAGGTCTACGCCGACGATATGATAGCTCGATCACGCATCAAGAAGAACATCTTGATCATTTGCGTAAACTGCTTGATGGTTGAAGAAGTATGATTGAGACTTAATCCTAACAAGTGCACCTTTGGAGTCGATCCGAAAACTCCTAGGGTTTGTTGTCGCTGGAAGAGGTATTGAGGTTGACCCCAAGGTTAAAGCTATTCAAGAGATGCCAACCCCGCACCGAGAAGGAAGTCGAGGTTTCAACATTGAACTACATTGCCGATTCATTGCACACCTAATCGCCACCTGTGAGCCAATCTTCAAGTTACTAAAGAAAGATCAAGTAGTGGAATGGAACGACGATTGCCGATCGCTTTGACAAAATCAAGGAGTACCTACGTATCCTCCTCCTATCCCGATGCCACCAAGGAAGACCTCTTATCATGTACTTGAATGTTAGAGAACTCAATGGGTGTGTGTTGGGGCAACATGACGAGTCCGGTCGAAGAGCATGCAATATACTACCTTAGCAAAAGTTTACCGATCGAAACAAGATACTCACAATGAGAAAACTTGCAACGCTTTGGCTGCCACGACTAAGACAAGATATGTTGACTCACACTACCTTGTTGATTTCCAAGATGGATCCGATAAAATACATCTTTGAGAAACCAATTTCTCCGAAGAATAGCAAGATGGCAAATGATCTTGACCGAATATGACATCCAAGACACTTCTAGAAAGCGATCAAAGGAAGTGTGGTAGCCATCATTTGGCTCATCGTCGTAGATGACTATCGCCTATGCAGTCGATTTCCGCATGAAGATGTTCTACTAGTTACAGATTATGCGAAGAACCAGCCCGCATTTAAGGACCCGAACAAGGATCCCGATGGACTATGGTTTTGATGGAGCCTCAAACGCACTTGGCAATGGCATTGGCGCCATCATTACATCCCCACAAAGTGACATACGCCTTTCACCGCCAGATTATGTTTCACTTGCACTAACAACATGGCCGAATATGAAGCGTGCATCATGGGTCTTAAAGTCGCTATTGACTTAAGAATCAAGTTCTTACAAGTGTATGGAGACTCACTTTAGTGATCACCGACATATGAGCGGATACGAAGCATCCGAATCTCATTCCATATCGAGAGCATGTTCGAGTTTGATTCCTTACTTTAAGAGATCACTTTCAATCATATTCCACGAGAAGAGAATCACTGATGACGCATTGCTACTATGTCGCCTATGTTCAAGGTTAGATGGGACAACGAGGCTCCCTGCATCATCATTGAGAGGTTTGACTAACCAACAGATTGTTATGAGCTTGATACGTAAGAGAAACCTTGGTACTATGACGTGAAGAGGTATCTTGAGACTCGGAATATCCCAGGGCATCCGTTAATGAGAAGTTCATGAGAAGATTTGATCCAAATTCTTTCTCAAAGAACGGCATCTTATACAAGCGCAACCACGACTTGTGCTTACTCCACTGTAGACCGAAAAACATGATGCGTATCATGGAAGAGTTACACGGCTTAATTTGGTACCCACTCAAAGGGACACACCATGGCTAAGAAGATTTTGAGAATGGTACTATTGGTCCACCATGGAAGTCGATTGTCACCGCATGCTCGATCTTGTCACAAGTGCCGATTTATGCCGATAAAGTACACGTACCTCCAAGACTCAATGTTTTAACTTCTCCTTGGCCTTGCAATGTGGGGATTGACATGATCGGAGAAATCAAGCCCACAGCTTCCAATGGACATCGCTTCATCCTTGTGGCAATTGACTATTTCACCAAGTGGGTAGAGGCACCGTCGCATCTCATACCAAGAATGTGTGGCTCGATTCATCAAACATAATCTTATCCGTCGGTATGGCACTCCCGAAAGGATTATCACGGATAACGGTTCCAATCTCAACAACAAGATGATCACCGAACTCGCACGCAGCTCAAGATCAAACATCACAACTCTTCCATATCGGCCTAAGATGAACCATGAGCGGGAAGCCGCCAATAAGAACATTAAGAAGATTATACGAAGATGACGACTTACAAAGATTGGCATGAGATGTTACCATTTGCTCTTCATGGTTATCGTTCGCACGAACATCAACAGGGCAACCCTTCTTGTATACGGTATGGAAGCCGCTTACCCATCGAGGTTCGATACCTCAACCGTAGTCCTCCGAGGAGGTAGTTAGCGAAGACGATTGGGTCCGACCGCCTTGACCGATTAACTTGATTGATGAGAACGACCGCATCCATCCGCCATGGATGATTTATCGTAAACGAATGATCGAGCATTTAACAAGAAGGTCAAGCACCGAGTCTACCAAGTCGGTGATCTAGTAGTCAAGCGATCATTCTTCCACAAGGTGATCCTAGGGCAAATGGACTCCCACCTATGAGGGACCGTTTGTAGTCAAGATGATTTTCCGCGGAGCTATGATACTTAGCACCATGGATGGTGAAGACTTCCCACACCTCGTGAACGCAGACATAGTCAAAAATACTACGATAAAGAGACCCGCTAGGTCGACGAACCTAGGCAAAAATAGGGATCCTGGCGAACCAAAAAGGTTCGGGCAAAAATTAAGGATATATACAAAACATGTACACCCGCAAGTCGAAAACCCGAAAAGGCGGTTGGGCAAAAAGGGTATCCCGAGACTGAAAACCCGAAAGGGCGGTCTAGGCAAAAGTTAGGATTTAAGCGCACGACTATGTCTCTTCCAGATCACCGCCTGCTACTATCAAGATTCAAGATTCAAATGGCTAAGATCACTACTCACTTTCTACCGATGCAAGGAGATGAGATAGTTGAAATATATGAGTACTAGCATAGTTGGAACTTAACGAGATTGTTTCCGATAGCTTTTACCTTCTTGTGTACAAACTACTTGGCCATACGCCACCTTTCAAATAAACGCAAACTTCTTTCTCTTTACAATTTTGTTGTTGTTATTTGCAATAAGTCCAACGCTTGCTTTGAATGACTATACGATTTGACAATAAGAATCTAATCACAAACATACGAAAAGTGAACATACAAAAGTACTTACTACGTGTTCCGGAATTGGGATGACGACGAAAGTCAACAAATAGTTCCCACAGATAAAGGTGTCACCACAACACACCTTCCCAACTGGAGTATATGTTAATCCACAAGCAAAGGATTCCACTCAACCGAGCAACGTTACATCGCCTCAAGCAAGAACACTTCATCCCCAATGATATTTCTCAATCCTCCCCCTTCCCGCAGAATGTATCCACTCAAGACTTGGTCGATGGCATCGGAGGAAACATACACCTTTATTCCCAAACAGAGATTACAACGGACTCCTGACTCTTCTAGCCCGGTCTCAAAGAACCATCAAATGCTCTCCAAGAGATCTACACTCGAATCCCCAGAGAGCGCTCAAATTTCCTCAGCAGATCTACATACAAGGTCCTCAACAGATCGCCTGACTCTCCTCAAGAGTCTATCTATGAGATCTCCAACAACGAGCCTCTCAAATCTCTACCTTCCTCAACAATATCTAGGCCCAAGACTTGGTCGATAGTGCATCGGAGAATCCAGGATATCTTTCTTCCTTCAAAAGCGGTTCTCACCTACACAATTCCCAAGCGGAAGTCAAAATCTTCAAGCAGTAACATCCGTGATCTTCTTCAAGATGGATATGTTTTGAAATATCACAACATCTCATTCATACATTTCATAAAGTCATAATTCATGCATATGTCATTCATATACACATGCATCATACTTTGCATAAGACTAACAAATATTCTATCAAAGTTTCTCTTGTTTTCTCCAAAATGTGTACGCACCACGCAAACAAAGTCCAGATTGCCCCCGAGCCGACGGGAAAACTATCTGAAAGACCGCCTCCGACGACTGGTCCAGGATTAAGCCCCGAACCGACGGGAAAACTATCCGAAAGACCACCTCTGGTTATCCTCCGATAACAGGCAATGGATCAACACCCGATGCACAACAGGGAAGCTATCCACATTTTTGCCAACTACAATCTCCTCGAGTAATCAACGAAGATTTATTCTGATTCCTTATCAACAGAACTACAGTAGTCTAGCACACTCGGTTGCCTTGGATGGCATCTTAAGCCCATCTCCGACTAATTTGTCAACATTTCTTCACTTCAACGCCGCATATATGGTTAAAAATCAATATGACCAATAACTTCATTCAAAGTGAACACGAAGTCTAACGACGACTCTTCGGATGGCATCTTAAGCCCATCTCCTCCGCTCCAGAACATCTACAGAGTCTAACATGCGATCACTCCCTCAAAGATCGACCTTCTAGATGGCATCTTAAGCCCATCTCCGTCACTTCCTATTAACAACCTCGAGTCTAGCGATTTACTCTCCCCAATAAGTCTCCAACTTCTCCAAATGGCATCTGTAAGCCCATTCCCGCATCGTCAGCCAATAGCGAGTGCAAATTTTCAGGTGTACTCGAGTGTTCAATCATCTTCTACCTTCAGGTCACGAAAGACAAGCATGTCAATCTAACCTTCCAGTACAAGAAGATTGAACAGGGCAGCTGTCATACCCCAAAATTTGCCCTCCATCTACTCAAGAGATTTCATACATCCATACTCAAGGATTCCTCAAGAGTCGATCGACAAACTCTCTCCTAGACAATCAACCCAAACTAGGGTTTGGTATCTCTCAAGTCAAGATGGATTTCCAACATCTCCAATGGCCTTCATGCCTCCTCATATGCTTCAAAGATTCTCCATGTCAAGTTTCAAGCCTCACAAGTCAAGTTTCCTGACAATTGCTCGATGGTTGAAAATCGGTATTGGACAAAAGTCAACTGTGGTCAACATACACCAAAACTTCCGATTTTTGGTCAACATCCTCATTTTGAAGTTACATTCATCATTTGATCAAGGGTTGATCATGATTCATCAAGAAAACTCAAGATTTGCCCAAAAGTCAAACTTTCTAAATTAGGTTTCTAGGTGAAAAGTCAACTGAACTTTGACCGATCATAACTTTCTCATACTCTCGTAAATTTTTCCACCACCTCTTGTTTTGAAGGAAATTCAATCTCTACAACTTCATGTCTCACAAGAATGTCCAAAAATGCTTCATTTGAGAGGTATAGCTCAAAACATTACGTGTCATTTTCAAAGTCAACAAAAGTCAACTTTTGTTTTGAAGATATTTTGAGCATGGTAACTCCAATTGAGATGAGACCAAAGACATTGTTTAGAGGACTCTTAGAGCTTTCCAAAAGTCCAAGAACACTCAAAATGTGGAAAATTGAGCAAGATACACTATTCAAGTTGGGCAATTTTGGACAATTGCACAAAAGGACATTTTGGTCAAAATGCAAAATTTTCCAAATGGGCCTATAATCTTTTGATCCAAACTTGTTCATGATGTTATTTTGACCCATAAAAGCTTGGCATTGGTGATTTTCTATTTTCATGATTTATATTTGAATTTACAACATTTAATTCAAAAATAAATTATGTAAAATATGAAAATTAAGTTATTTTTTCAATTAAGTTGATTTATATCTCTCTTAATGTCCAAGAAAGCCCACACCATTTACCAAATTGCAAGCCATGGCATTGATGAGAAAATCATATTTTCTTCAAAATTTGATTTGATTTTCAAAGAAAATATTTGCACATCAATGATCCAATCTTTTTTCACTCTTTGCCATCCAAACCTCTTCTATAAATTGCCAAAGATTGCAACAAAACAAGAGGACGAAACCCTAACCTAAAACAAACCTAAACTCTTGCAAAATTTTCAAGATTCTTGAAAATTCGAATTTCAAAAGCAGCCTATTCTCTCAATCATCCCATCGCCTTCGGAGGTAAGTTTGAGTAAGTATACACTATGCCATATGGTTTAAAACAAGTCGGATCGATGCATATATATACATACATATTCAAAACTTTGATTTTTGCATTTTATTATCCTGTGTGTTTTAATCAATTCTGATGCTGAATGACATGAGGTTCCAAGGTGAGATCCGGCAATCGCTCGTGAGTTCTAACGCCGAATCGCTATGTTAGGGTTAGAAACTTGAGAAGCTTCGAACCAGCTCAGATGTGCCGATTAATCGAAACCGACATCCATTGAATTTGGAATGGTCAAATAGGGGACAGTGACCTTTCTTTGCTGAAATTTCGTGGTTTTGCGTGTTTGAAAATCGTGGCCACCGGAGAAGATGACCGGAGCCCTAGCTCCGCACGACTCAGCGAGACCCAGAGGGAAGGTGGCAACTCAATGCTCGATTCGTCCAAATAGTCAATCTGGCCTCACGACCTGATTTTCAATATATCCAGGACGCCATCGCTATGTTCAATGTTTCTCACTTTCCAAACACCAAAGACACGTTGTCCCAATGGTTAAGGCTTGGCTTTTAAAGATTCTCCTCAGGGTCATGGATCGATCCTTCCAAGACCGGTTTGAGTTTCCTTTTTACAAACTCATATTTTCTAATTTTCCATATTTTCTTATTTTTAATATTTCCATTCATTTTAATTGTTTTCATAATTTTATTTCTCATTAAAAATTACAAAAACATTTTTCTTTTTGCATTATTTTCAAAAAACCTTTATTTAATTTAATAAATTAAAAATATAATTTTGCATGCATATTTATTTTATTTTTATTTTGCATTTAAATCATTATAAATTGCATTTTAATTATTAAATCTTTTCCAAAAATCCCAAAAATTATTTTAATATATTTATCTTATTTCCAGCATATATTAATTTTCTCATATTAAATTTGCATTTTTCTAACATTTTTCTCTTATTCAATCTATCTCGTATTTTCCGATTTTCATTCTTTCACAGTTGCTCCGATTCGGACGCTTTTCTTTTATCATTTATTTTTCCAATAATGTAATTGCTCATGGTTGTAATAGTTTAATTTAGGACTTTTATTTTCCGCAGTTTAAATTATGTATCTGCCCAAAGCCATGTAATAGCGTAGGTTTATTCCGCACTTTACATTCCGATTTTACTTTCCGCACCTTATCAATTGCTAGTAATTAGGTATGGCAAGATAATAATTGGACATAGCTCACACTAATCTTCAAGATAAAATATCTGAATTTGACACACTTCTTTCACACACGCACCCCTTAGGTAATTCTCTCGATGCCTTTCGATTCAAAATGGTCATGTCCTCGAACGAGAGGTATTCTAGCACCGCTGCCTTCCAAACAAATCATCATAGTCCTTCGATACAAAGATCATAAGACCCACGATGTCGCCTCCGAATACATGATCTTGACCTCGATTGTCGCCTACGAAAATGATGATAGTCCCTTCGAATGTGCTAGGATACTTCCTACAAGTTGCCTTCTATGACCATCCGATGTCCTTCGAATGTCCCGCTTACATCCAACGAATGGAGCTACCTACTAACTAATGGTATGGCTAGCGCTATTCTAAAGGAATGTAGAAGTACAACAAAACGACCAATTTCGAGTGGGTAAATAAGTCTTTAGTTGCTTGCTCTATCAAATGCTTTTCACACTACACACTTTTTTCAAAGTTCAAATTCTTTCAAAACAAAACATTTCCGAACACTTTGTATACACCTACATGAGTCATTACAAAGTCAAAGCGAAATGCCTTTTCAAAACATCTTTGTCAAACACACGTAAAGCAATTTTAAAAAGTGATCTAGAGCAACTAAGAGCCCGTAGATAAATCATGGATGGAAAGGGGTGCTACCTTCCCTTTTCATAACCATTCTCCGAACTTTAATCTAACGAAGGTCTTTTTCTCTACTTTTACCTTCCCTTAATTGGATAAAATAAAAGTCGGTGGCGACTCTGCTATCCGCACATTTGGATACAAAATCCTACAAAGTCAGTTCACCGTTACGTAATCATGACACTGGGACCACACCCAAAAGAGAGAATTGCCTTAGGGATTTCTAGATAACTTTTATTGCTTTTTGTTTGAATTGTATGCTTTATCTTTAAGGGTTGCTTGGGTATTATATTGTTGGGGGATCCTACACCGATCCGGGTTTCCTTTAGGTAAGTGGCATTAGATCATCGCGACCGCTAGACGATAACTACGCGGTCAACATGATGGCTACGCTAGCGTGACACTTTGGTTGTCCCGATACTCTTCATTCCAAGTTGAAGATAGTATTTGGCTTCGTGGTGTCATCAAGCGCTAACTAAACTTTTAGAACCTTAATTGACCCATCTTGGCCATTAGAAGGTAGTGAGATGGCCGGCTTTGGTGTAGACCGAGGTTGGTTGATACCGATGCTACGCTCATTGAGATAGACTTGGGACATTTTCGATCGACCACTTGGCCGTCAGATTGAAATAAGCGCCTACGAGAAAGATCTGATATGAGATTCCTAGAACCCAAGTTACTATTATAGGACAGATGAACCAACTCAAACTTTTGGTAGGGTAATCACTATACCTCATGCAAGCCTTAACCTAGGCTCATTGTGTGAATTGTTTGTGTGTGCTAACATGACATCATGACATCATCCGCATTGCATATCATTTCTAACTATTTCAAGGACCTAGGGATTTATCTTTGCTCGCTTTTGTAGGGATTATGGCTTCTAGAAAGACTATCGAATCAACTTCATGGGTATCCCTTCTCAACTCAAAGAATTGGTTTCGTAAATTCCCGACCATGCTCACCATCAAAAGACATGGTTATCTACTTGATTTGGTTATCTCCGGTTTGAAGAAGATATGATGCATGTCCTATTCCGCTTCTTTGATCCAAACACCATTGCTTTACATTTCCATTATCGTTGGTTCCTACCTTAGAAGAGTTCTCTAAGTTACTGGGATACCTATTCTCGACCAAATGCCATTCACCGGTTTGAAAAGGTTCCTAAGTTCAAGACATCGATCCGCCTTACATCTTAAGCGCGATATTGAAGCCAATTGGGAAACTAGAAGTGGAGTTAAGGGTTTACTTTCCAAGTTCTTAATCAAGAAAGCCCGAGAATTCCTCAAAGTTATGAGTTTCCATGCATTTGAAAACATTGTGGCCTTGCTAATTTATGGTTTGGTTCTATTTCCTAACCGGATCAATTCATAGATGTCAGCCATCAAGTTGTTCCTTACCCGCAATCCAGGCCTACTTTACTTGGAGACATCCTACATTCTCTCCACACTGCATTACTAAGAGACAAGGAACTCTCATGTTGTATCCCGTTTTTCAAGGTGGTTTATTTCGCACCTTCCTCCATCGCTGAAGAAAACAAAGGTTGAGATGGTCTCAAATTAATGTCACTCTCTCATTCCGATATCCGTTGGAGTCTTTCTCTCAAAAGGACTTCACCTTCATTGAGCGTTGTGGAGAATTCTAATGTACCACTCCTTGGTATAAGGGAGGTATTACTTACAACCTTCTTTAGCTCTACGTCGCTTGGTTTTGCTCAAGAGATGGTCCACATGATATGCTTCTCCAAGATGTTGTGTTCACTACAATCACGATCTCCATAATTACCGACGAAGGTTTATACATGCTTGGGGCATGGTAAAGAAGACCGATACCAAGACTTTGGGGCACCGAACTCCATTCCTTGGGAACCTTACCTCAAATGGGTGCGAGCTCGAGCTCAAAACCTCATGATGCCATTCACTGCTTTACCAAGAATTATGGAACCTGCTATAGGTGACGTACCCTATGCCGCTCTCCATCCCGACATGCCTACCGATTTTGAAGACTTGAAGAGATCCCGGATTCAATTTAAAGAAGAAAGGGATACCTTGAAGCTCAATGCTATGCAAGGAGAAGAAAGTGTTAGTTGACCAAGCTACTTCACGAGGAGCGAAACATCAACGCCTACATCGGCACCAAGAGGAAGCGCCATGGAGACTTAGAGCTTTAGGATGTTTATGTTTTCTTTTATTGCTTTGAACTATCTCTTGTACTTAAAAAGAAAAAGAATAATGAAAAGTACTAATAAATGTTTGTTCATTGCTTGTTTAACAAATTTAAATCTCTTAGGTCCTTGAAAACATTGCATTGCATTCGCATAAACATTGCATATCATATCATAACATTGCATCACAGGTACATTGGAGATTGGTTTTCTCATTTGCTCGCTATTTATTTTAGCAGAAATGGCTCTTGAACAGACTGTCAAAGATCTCCAGTGCTCGTAATGCTTGTTTCACAGATGTTCACCAGCTTGGTCCAAGGCCAAGAAGATCTGAAGAAGCTCATCAACAAGAAGAAGAAGGTTGTTGGTCTCCTCAACATGGGTAGACGTTTCAAAGGGGGTCCTAAGGTGGTCAGCCGTATTGAGCTCTCTGAAGGAAGTGTCCATACCGAGGGGAGTACCAAGGGTGATGAAGGTGATCAGCGTGAGCCAAAGAAAGGAGGAGAGGATCATTCTGATTATAGCCAACACTCTGATGAAGATGACAAGTACAAACAACTCGAAGACCGTCTGAATGCTGTGGAAAGCTTGAAAATGTCCGGGCTGAACTTTGATGATCTAAGTCTTGTTCCTGGTGTTGTGATTCCTCCCAAGTTCAAAGTTCCTGCTTTTGCTAAGTATGATGGCATGTCTTGCCCTAAGCTGCATTTGAAGTCCTATGTCCAGAAGATCAATCCCACACCGATGATGTAAAGTTGTGGATGCACTATTTTCAAGAGAGTTTGTCCCAACCCCTGAATGGTACTATCACCAGAGAATGACCGTATCCGTATTTGGAGTGATTTGGCTGATGCTTTCTATGCATAAATATGAGTACACGAATTGACACCCACTCGCATGCAACTACAAAGCATGTCTATGGGTCGTGACGAGAAGTTCAAGGAGTATGCTCAAGTGGAGAGATCTAGCAGCAGTAGTTCAACCACCCTTGTCCAATAGGGAGTTGGTTGATATGTTTATGGAACACCGACAGCCCATTCTTCAATCATCCGATTGGAAATTCTTCATCCGATTCACCGAGTGATATTGACAAAGCAGCGATTGAAGCCGGTATCAAGAGTGGAAGATTCGTAGAGACATCTTCAAATGCCGCAAAGAGATCTTTGGTGGTAAGAAAGAAGCTAATGCGGTATGGTCGAAAGCCGAGCCAAGACCGACCACGCTCAACTGCAAGGGCCAGGATTC
Organism: Vicia sativa; assembly: GCA_021764765.1. Lineage (NCBI taxonomy): Eukaryota > Viridiplantae > Streptophyta > Magnoliopsida > Fabales > Fabaceae > Vicia > Vicia sativa. Next base: position 43,258,737 of record CM038796.1, on the reverse strand, counting down.
CAATCCTACATCGGCACAACCTCACGAGACAACGCGCAGTAACCGAACGCGCCACGAAGACAGCTTACAAAGATCAACATGCCTTGTCGCAAGCCTTGCAACACATGTTGAACGCAGAGCCGATTACCTTGAGGATCCTCCTCGAATGTCAACACTTCCTCTCCGAAATACAATCCTAATGCTAAGTGTGCTTACCATTCCAATAGCCTGTGGCACGACATCGACAATTGTTGGGCTCAAGAACAAGATTCAAGATATGATCAAGCTAAGCATTGAGTTTGACCTCCTGCTGAGACTCGAATGTGATCAATGCCCTATGCCTAACCATGACAAGAGTTCCAATGTCTGGTGACGATACTTATGTTTTCAACATAGATGACTTGACCATTCCTCCGATGATCGTTAAGAAGAATTTGTTGCAAGCCGGTGTCAATCCAGATGCCCGAGGATTGTCGCGGTGGCCCGCACTGATGGTTGTGCTTGGTTGAGAAGACGGTTCAATGATGGACAACCGTGAGATACTATTTCTAAACCACCGTGCGTAAGTGTGAAGAAATGTCTAAGTTGAAGATTGACAATGCGAACGAAACTGTGCCATCTGCGTGGGATACCTTGGGGCAGCCAAGTGGAAAATATGATTACATGGTGAAATACACTGTTCCTGAAAGCTACAAGATTCCTATTGAAGATGTTAAAGCGACCGGATGGGGTGACGATTTCCTTGAAGACTATGCGGATATTAACACAATAAGCATTTCCTCTGCTGATCCTGTGCCTAGAGTGGCACCTCTCATTATCACTTCTCCAAGGCCAGTTCCATATTCCTCTGACAAGGCTATCCCTTGGAATTATGGAGCTGATGTTTACTATCATGGTGTCAAACAAGACCCTCTGACTATTGAAGATCTTACCATTGAAGTTTCTATTCCTGACGTTGACAACATCACCGGATCAAGTAAGATGACCCGAACCGGAAGGGTATTCTCTCCAGAGATCTCTCCTCCAAAAGACATCGCGACTCACCGATTCCGCCTACTCCACCAATATCCCCGCCTAGAGGAAAGAATCAGACTCATCCCCGCCAACCGTATACCAAAGGAAGTTATCAAGACACTCCAAACAAGAAATGGAGGAAATTCAAGATTATCAAGAAAAGTGACTACAATGTTGTGGAACACTGACAGACTGGCCCAAGATTTCCATGCTTGCTCTGCTCTTGTGCTCCGAGGCTCATGCTAAGGCCTTGGTGAAGTTTCAAGAATGCTCATGTACCGCAAGACACTACCACCGATCATCAAGTTTGTATTGCTAGCCTGGCTGCCAACAACGGCCTAGGCTTCTCTCGATGTCGATTTGACCCCGAAAGAAACATAACAAAGCCTTGCACATCTCTATTGAATGCCGGCACTACACTGTCTCATGTTTTAGTAGATACCGTTTCGCCTGAATATCCTTCCAAGATCGCTTTTGATCGACTTGATGTCGGGTTGGTTCTCGAGACCCTGACATTATTGTGAGAGCTTTTGATGGTTCTAAGCACACAAGACTTGAGAGCTCACTCTCGTAAAGTCGGTTCCCGCACTTTTGATTCCACTTTTGTCATGGACATCCGTCCAAATTTTATTCTTGCCTACTTGGACGCCTTGATACATGGGCAAAGGCGTTACATTCTACCTTACATCGAAACTCAAGTACCCAAAGGAAAGGGAAAGTTGTCAAGATGTGGTGAAGAAGAGTATATGGTCATCACAACATTCCGCTATCTCGAGATGGAGGGTGAATTCTTCGAGACTCCTACCAAGCTTTTGAACGATACCCGAGTCATGCCTGCTGACTCTCCTCACTCCCGGTTACACAAGCTCCGCCTAGGATGGCCTCGTTGAAAGATGCTCAAGCCATGCTGAACAAGGAGGTAGTGCTATTTGGGGACAGCCCCGATCTTCCGCTCAACCGACAAGACCGGTTTAGGCTTCACCATCAAAGGTCAAGATGATACGCCGCGAACGTGCCGCCAACTTCCTTTCCGCATCAATGGAATCCATGCCATAGAAGACGACGACAACGACTTCGACATCGCAAGTGGATCTTCCCAACTCTTATCATGGGCTCAAGAATTGGAAGATCAAGACGCTATACCAATCTCCTTTAGCCGAGTAATTGTTTTGTTTTGTTTTGTTTTGATTTCTTTATGTTTTGAACAATAAACTTTGAAAGCCTAGCCTTGCCCGGGCATCATGGCTCGCTTGCTAGGGTTATTATCCGTTGTTCATGATTTTCATTCAATAAATCGTTGGACTTTTGCATTCAATTGTGTTTTCTTTCTACTTTATCACCCTTCAAAAAGCTATGTGTTTACACACACCCACGTGATACAATCGCAATCACAATCTAATAACACCTATGCTAGTGCTAAATATGACTTATAATCCGATCTACCAAGTCAAGACGAAAGTGAGGAAGATTGTGAAGTGCCAGGAGAATCCTGCTGATCAAGCACAAAGAAGAAGAGCGAGTTATACAACCACACAAGAGCAAGTTGAGGTTGTGAATTGGGTACCGACGAAGATGTAAAAGAGATCAAGATAGAGCGGGTCTTGAGAATGTGTTAAAGAAAGGTTGGTCAGATGCTACGAGACTATATTGAGGTTTTGCTTGGTCATTTAAGACATGCCTGTTTAGACATTGATATTGTGGTACATCGATTGCCGACAAAAGAAGGTTTTCTCCAAAGGAAATGTAAAGTTCTGTGCATGTCCCGAGATGTCGAGAAAATCAAAGCCAAGTTATGAAGAGCTTCAACTGTTTCTTAGTCACCTCTATCCCCAAAGGTAAATGTGGTACCCGTGCCTAAGAAGGATGGTAAGGTACGAATGTGTGTGGATTACGAGATCCGAATAAAGCAAGTCCGAAAGATGATTTCACTTCCTCATATTGATGTTTCGCTGACAACACCGCCAAAGACAGGTTTTTCCTTCATGGATGGTTTCTCCTTACAATCGATCAAATGGCTCAAGATATGGAAAAGACTACTTTCACATACGGGGCACCTCTACAAGGTTATGCCGCTCGGTCAAGAACGCAGCGCCACTTATCGCCGCTATGGTAACATTATTTCATGACATGATTCATCACGAGATAGAGGTCTACGATTTATATGATAGCTCGATCACGCATCAAGAAGAACATCTAGATCATTTGCGTAAACTGCTCGATGTGTTGAAGAAGCTGTGTCGAGACTGAATCCTAACAAGTGCACCTTTGAGTCGATCCTAAAACTCCTAGGGTTTGTGGTCGGGAAGAGGTATTGAGGTTGACCTCAAGGTTAAAGCTATTCAAGAAATGCCACCCCGACCGAGAAGGAAGTCGAGGTTTCTTGGGCCGATTGAACTACATTGCCGTATCATTGCACACCTAATCGCTACCGTGAGCCAATCTTCGTTACTAAAGAAAGATCAAGTAGTGGAATGGAACGACATTGCCGATCGCTTTGACAAAATCAAGGAGTACCTACTGTAATCCTCCTATCCCGATGCCACCCAAGGAAGACCTCTTATCATGTACTTGATAAAGTTAGAGAACTCAATGGGTGTGTGTAGCAACATGACGAGTCCGTCGAAAAGAGCATGCAATATACTACCTTAGCAAAAGTTTACCGATCGTGGAAACAAGATACTCACAAATGAGAAAACTTGCAACGCTTGGCTTAGCTGCTCGACACAAGATATGTTGACTCACACTACCTTGTTGATTTCCAAGATGGATCCGATAAAATACATCTTTGAGAAACCAGCTCTCCGGAAGAATAGCAAGATGGCAAATGATCTTGACCGAATATGACATCCAAGACACTTCTTTAAAGCGATCAAAGGAAGTGTGGTAGCCGATCATTTGGCTCATCAAGCCGTAGATGACTACACCTATGCAGTCAATTTCCGATGAAGATGTTCTACTAGTTACAGATTGGAAGAACCGTGCCCAGCATTAAGGACTCGAACAAGGATCCCGATGGACTATGGTTTTGATGGAGCCTCAAACGCACTTGGCAATGGCATTGGCGCCATCATCACATCCCCACAAAGGACATACCCTTTCACCGCCAGATTATGTTTCAGCTGCACGAACAACATGGCCGAATATGAAGCGTGCATCATGGGTCTTAAAGTCGCTATTGACTTAAGAATCAAGTTCTTGCAAGTGTATGGAGACTCCTTTAGTGATCAGTGATTAAGGAAAGTGGATACGGCATCCGAATCTCATTCCATATCGAGAGCATGTTCTGAGTTTGATTCTTACTTGAAGAGATCACTTTCAATCATATTCCACGAGAAGATGAATCGACATTGGCTACTATGTCGCCTATGTTCAAGGTTAGATGGGACAACGAGGCTCCCCTGATCATCATTGAGAGGTTTGACGAACCAACAGATTGTTATGAGCTTGATAAGAGAAACCTTGGTACTATGACGTGAAGAGGTATCTTGAGACTCGTGAATATCCCGCAGGGCATCCGTTAATGATAAAAAGTTCATGAGAAGATTCGATCCAAATTCTTTCTCAAAGAACGGCACCTTATACAAGCGCAACCACGACTTGTGGCCATTCCACCAGATAGACCAAATAAAGCGATGCGATCATGGAAGAGTTACACGAAGGCGAATTTGGTACCCACTCCAAAGGACACACCATGGCTAAGAAGATTTTGAGAACAGTGTACTATTGGTCCACCATGGAAGTCGATTGTCACCGCTACGATCTTGTCACAAGCCGACGATGCCGATAAAGTACATGTACCTCCACTCGAATGTTTTAACTTCTCCTTGGCCTTTTGCAATGGGGATTGACATGATCGAGAAATCAAGCCCACAGCTTCCAATGGACATCGCTTCATCCTTGTGGCAATTGACTATTTCACCAAGTGGGTAGAGGCAGCCTCGATGCATCTGTTACCAAGAATGTTGTGGCTCGATTTATCAAACATAATCTTATCTCACGGTATGGCACTCCGAAAGGATTATCACGATAACGGTTCAAATCTCAACAACAAGATGATCACCGAACTCGCACGCAGCTCAAGATCAAACATCACAACTCTTCTCCATATCGGCCTAAGATGAATGGCGCAGTGGAAGCCGCCAATAAGAACATTAAGAAGATTATACAAGATGACAAGGACTTACAAAGATTGGCATGAGATGTTACCATTTGCTCTTCATGGTTATCGCACTTCGCACTAACATCAACAGGGCAACCCTTTCTCTTGTATACGGTATGGAAGCCGCTTACCCATCGAGGTTCGGGACCCTCAACCGAGTCCTCCAGAGGCGAGTTAGGAAGACGATGGGTCCGCACTCGCCTTGACCAGAACTTGATTGATGAGAACGACTCGCATCCATCCGCCATGGATGATTTATCGAAACGAATGATCGAGCATTTAACAAGAAGGTCAAGCACCAAGTCTACCAAGTCGGTGATCTAGTAGTCAAGCGATCATTCTTCCACAAGGTGATCCCAGGGCAAATGGACTCCCACTTATGAGGGACCGTTTAGTCAAGACAAGATTTTCCGCGGAGCTATGATACTTAGCACCATGGATGGTGAAGATTTCCACACCCTGAACGCATATAGTCAAAAATACTACGATAAAGAGACCCGCTAGGTCGACGAACCTAGGCAAAAATAGGGCATCCCGGCGAACCAAAAGGTTCGGCAAAAATTAAGGATATATACAAAACATGTACACCCGCAAGTCGAAACCTAAAAGGCGGTTTGGGCAAAAAGGGTATCCCGAGACCGAAACCCGAAAGGCGGTCTAGGCAAAAGTTAGGATTTAAGCGCACGACTATGTCTCTTCCAGATCACCGCCCATCACTATCAAGATTCAAGATTCAAATGGCAAGATCACCACTCACTTTCTACCGACGCAAGGAGATGAGATAGTTGAAATATATGAGTACTAGCATAGTTGAACTTAACGAGATTGTTTCCGATAGCTTTTTACCTTCTGTACAAACTACTTGGCCATACGCCACCTTTCAAATAAACGCAAACTTCTCTCTTTACAATTTTGTTGTTGTTTGCAATAAGTCCAACGCTTGCTTTGAATGACTATACGCATTTGACAATAAGAATCTAATCACAAACATACGAAAATGAACATACAAAAGTACTTACTAGTGTTCCAGAATTGGGATGACGACGAAAGTCAACAAATAGTTCCCATGTAGCATAAAGGTGTCACCACAACACACCTTCCCCAACGGAGTATATGTTAATCCACAAGCAGTGATTCCACTCAACCGAGCAACGTTACATCGGCCTCCAAGCAAGAACACTTCATCCCCACGATATTTCTCAATCCTCCCCTTCTCCCAAGCAGTATCCGCATCAAGACTTGGTCGATGTGCATCGGAGGAAACATACACCTTTATTCCCCACCAGAGATTACAACGGACTCTCAGACTTCTAGCCCGGTCTCTCAAGAACCATCAAATGCTCTCCAATGAGATCTACACTGAATCCCCAAAGAGCGCTCTTAAATTTCCTCACAGATCTATACAAGGTCCTCAACAGATCGCCTCCCTGCACTCTCCTCAGTAGTCTATCTATGAGATTCGACAACGAGCCTCTCAAATCTCTACCTTCCTCAACAATATCTAGGCCCAAGACTTGGTCGATAGTGCATCGAGAATCCAGATATCTTTCTTCTCCTTCAAAAGCGGGTTCTCACCTACACAATTCCACAAGCGGAAGTCAAAAATCTTCTGTAACATCCGATCTTCTTCAAGATGGATATGTTTTGAAATATCACAACATCTCATCATTCATACATTTCTCATAAAGTCATAATCCATGCATATGTCATTCATATAATCGTCATGCATCATACTTTGCATAAGACTAACAAATATTCTATCAAAGTTTCTCTTGTTTTCCAAAACAGTAATACCACTGACGCAAACAGTCCAGATTAAGCCCCGAGCCGACGGAAAACTATCTCGAAGACCGCCCCGACGATCGTCCAGATTAAGCCCGAACCGACGGAAAACTATCCGAAGACCACCGTTATCCTCCGATAATGTGCAATGGATCAACACCGATGCACAACAGGAAGCTATCCACATTTTGCCAACTACAATCTCCCAGAGTAATCAACACGAAGATTTATTCGATTCCTTATTATCAACAGAACTACAAAGTCTAGCGACGACTCAGCTTGCCTTGGATGGCATCTTAAGCCCATCTCCGACTACTTGTCAACATTTCTTCACTTCTAATGCCGCATATATGGTTAAAAATCAACATGCACCAATAACTTCATTCAAAGTGAACACGAAGTCTAACGACGACTCTCTCGATGGCATCTTAAGCCCATCTCCCTCCGCTCCAGAACATCTACAGAGTCTAACATGCGACTCACCCCCAAAGATCGACCTTTCTAGATGGCATCTTAAGCCCATCTCCGTCAGCCTCCTATTAACAACCTCGAGTCTAGCGACGACTGCTCCCCAAATGCTTCCAACTCTCCAAATGGCATCAGAAGCCCATTCCCGCATCATCCAAATAGCGAAGTAAATTTTCGTGTATCGAGTGTTCAATCATCTTCACCTTCAGTCGAAAGACAAGCATGTCAATCTAACCTTCCAAGACAAGAAGATTGAACAGGGCAGCTGTCATACCCCAAAATTTGCCCTCCATCTACTCAAGAGATTTCATACATCCATACTCAAGGATTCCTCAAGAGTTGATCGACAAACTCTCTCCTAGACAATCAACCCAAACTAGGTTTGGTATCTCTCAAGTCAAGATGGATTTCCAACATCTCCAATGGCCTTCATGCCTCCTCATATGCTTCAAAGATTCTCCATGTCAAGTTTCAAGCCTCACAAGTCAAGTTTCCTGCATAATTGCTCGATGGTTGAAAATCTGTATTGGACAAAAAGTCAATCTGGTCAACATACACCAAAACTTCGATTTTTGGTCAACATCCTCATTTTGAAGTTACATTCATCATTTGATCAAGGGTTGATCATGATTCATCAAGAAAACTCAAGATTTGCCAAAAGTCAAACTTTCTAAATTAGGTTTCTAGGTGAAAAGTCAATCAACTTTGACCGATCATAACTTTCTCATACTTTCTAAATTTTTCCACCACCTCTTGTTTTGAAGGAAATTCAATTTCTACAACTTCATGTCTCACAAGAATGTCCAAAAATGCTTCATTTGAGAGGTATAGCTCAAAACATTACGTGTCATTTTCAAAGTCAACAAAAGTCAACTTTTGTTTTGAAGATATATTGAGCATGGTAACTCCAATTGAGATGAGACCAAAGACATTGTTTAGAGGACTCTTAGAGCTTTCCAAAAGTCCAAGAACACTCAAAATGTGGAAAATTGAGCAAGATACACTATTCGAAGTTGGGCAATTTTGGACAATGCACAAAGGACATTTTGGTAAAATGCAAAATTTTCCAAATGGGCCTATAATCTTTGATCCAAACTTGTTCATGATGTTATTTTTGACCCATAAAAGCTTGGCATTGGTGATTTTCTATTTTCATGGTTTATATTTGAATTTACAACATTTAATTCAAAAATAAATTATGTAAAATATGAAAATTAAGTTATTTTTCAATTGTTGATTTATATCTCTTAATGTCCAAGAAAGCCCACACCATTTACCAAATTGTGAAGCTATGGCATTGATGAGAAAATCATATTTTCTTCAAAATTTGATTTGATTTTCAAAGAAAATATTTGCACATCAATGATCCAATCTTTTTTCACTTTTGCCATCCAAACCTCTTCTATAAATTACCAAGATTGTAACAAACAAGAGGACGGAAACCCTAACCTAAAACAAACCCAAACTCTGCAAAAATTTTCAAGATTCTGAAAATTCAATTTCAAAAAGCGCCATTCTCGCCTTCTCAATCATCCCATCGCCTCAGAGGTAAGTTTGAGTAAGTATACACTATGCCATGGTTTAAAATGTCGAATCGATGCATATATATATTACATATTCAAAACTTTGTGATTTTTGCATTTTATTATCCTGCATGTTTTAATCAATTCGATGTTGCAATGTGATCATGAGGTTCCAAGGGTGAGATCCGGCAATCGCGTGAGTTCTAACGCCGAATCGCGCTGCCATGTTAGGGTTAGAAACTTGAGAAGTTTCAACCACTCAGACAAGCCGATTCAATCGAAACCGATGCACCATTGAATTTGGAATGGTCGAAATAGGGGACAACCTTTCTTTGCTTTAAATTTCGTGTTTGCTGTTTGAAAATCGTCACCGGAGAAGATGACTGAGCTCCTAGCCCGCGCTGACCAAAGAGGACCGCGAGGGAAGGCGTGGCAACTTCGATGCTCGATTCGTCAAATAGTCAACTGGCCCTACGACTCGATTTTCAATATATCCAGACGCCATCGCTATGTGTCAATGTTTTCACTTTCCAAACACCAAAGACACGTGTCCCAATGGTTAAGGCTTAGCTTTTGGAAGATTCTCCTGTGGTCATGGGTTCGATCCCTACCAAGACCGGTTTGAGTTTCTTTTTACAAAACTCGCATATTTTCTAATTTTCCATATTTTCTTATTTTAATATTTCCATTCATTTTAATTGTTTTCATAATTTTATTTCGCATTAAAAATTACTAAAACATTTTTTCTTTTTGCATTATTTTCATAAAATCTTTATTTAATTTAATAAATTAAAAATATAATTTTTGCATGCATATTTATTTTATTTTTATTTTTGCATTTAAATCATTATAAATTGCATTTTAATTATTAAATCTTTTCCAAAAATCCCAAAAATTATTTTAATATATTTATCTTATTTCCAGATATATTAATTTTCTCATATTAAAATTTGCATTTTTCTAACATTTTCTCTTATTCAATTATCTCATATTTTCCGATTTCTCATTCTTTCACAAAGTTGTTCCGATTCGGACGTTTTTCTTTATCATTTTTTTTTCCAATAATGTAATTGCTCATGGGTTGTAATAGTTTAATTTAGACTTTTATTTTCCGCATTTAAATTATGTATCGCCCCAAAGCCATGTAATAGCGTGAGGTTTATCTTCCGCATCTTTACATTCCGTGATTTTACTTTCCGCACCCTTATCAATTGCTAGTAATTAGGCGTATGGCAAGATAATAATTGGACATAGCTCACACTAATCTTCAAGATAAAATATCTGAATTTGACACACTTCTTTCACACACGCACCCCTTAGGTAATTCTCTCGATGCCTTTCGATTCAAAATGGTCATGTCCTCGAACGAGGTATTCTAGCACCGCTGCCTTCCAAACAAATCATCATAGTCCCTTCGATACAAAGATCATAAGACCCACGATGTCGCCTCCGAATACATGATCTTGACCCTCGATTGTCGCCACGAAAATGATGATAGTCCTTCGAATGTGCTAGGATACTTCCTACAAGTTGCCTTCTATGACCATCCGATGTCCCTTCGAATGTCCCGCTTACATCCAACGAATGGAGCTACCTACTAACTAATGGTATGGCTAGCGCTATTCTAAAGGAATGTAGAAGTACAACAAACCGACCAATTCCGAGTGGGTAAATAAGTCTTTAGTTGCTTGCTCTATCAAATGCTTTTCACACCACACACTTTTTTCAAAGTTCAAATTCTTTTCAAAACAAACATTTCCTAACACTTTGTATACACTCCTACATGAGTCATTACAAAGTCAAAGCGAAATGCCTTTTCAAAACATCTTTGTCAAACACATGTAGCAAATTTAAAAAGTGATCTAGAGCAACTAAGAGCCCAGAGATAAATCATGGATGGAAAGGGTGCTACCTTCCTTTTCATAACCATTCTCCGAACTCGTAATCTAACGTCTTTTTTTCGTTACTTTTACCTTCCCTTAATTGATAAAAATAAAAGTCGGTGGCGACTCTGCTATCCGCACATTTGATACAAAATCCTACAAAGTCGGCTTCACCGTGTTACGTAATCGGGCGACACTGGGACCACACCCAAAAGAGAGAATTGCCTTAGGGATTTCTAGATAACTTTATTGCTTTTTGTTTGAATTGTATGCTTTATTTTAAGGGTTGCTTGGGTATTATATTGTTGGGGATCCTACACCGGATCCGGTTTCTTTTGGTAAGTGGCATTAGATCATCGCGATCGCTAGACGAAACCACGCGTCAACATGATGGCTAGTTAGCGTGACACTTTGGTTGTCCCGATACTTTTCATTCCCAAGTTGAAGATAGTATTTGGCTTCTGGTGTCATCAAGCGCTAACTAAACTTTTAGAACCTTAATTGACCCATCTTGGCCATTAGAAGGTAGTGAGATGGCCGGCTTTGTGTGTAGACCGAGGTTGGTTGATACCGATACGCCATTGAGATCAGACTTTTGGGACATTTTCGATCGACCACTTGGCTGGGATTGAAATAAGCGCCTACGAGAAAGATCTGTGATATGAGATTCCTAGAACCCTTACTTATTATAGGACAGATGAACCAACTCAAACCTTTGGTAGGGTAATCACCTACCTCATGCAAGCCTTACACCTAGGCTCATTGTGTGAATTGTTTGTGTGTGCTAAACATGACATCATGACATCATCCGCATTGCATATCATTTCTAACTATTTCAAGGACCTAGGATTTATCTTTGCTCTGCTTTTGTAGGATTATGGCTTCTAGAAAGACTATCGAATCAACTTCATGGGTATCCCTTCTCAACTCAAAGAATTGGTTTCAAAATTCCCACCATGCTCAGTTCATCAAAAGACATGGTTATCTCTTGATTTGGTTATCTCCGCTTTTGAAGAAGATATGATGCATGTCCTATTCCAGCTTCTTTTGATCCAAACACCATTGCTTTACATTTCCATTATCGTTGGTTCCTACCTTAGAAGAGTTCTCTAAGCTACTTGGGATACCTATTCTGACCAAATGCCATTCACCGGTTTGGAAAAGGTTCCTAAGTTCAAGACATCGATCCGCTTTACATCTTAAGCGCCGATATTGAAGCCAATTGGGAAACTAGAAGTGGAGTTAAGGGTTTACTTTCCAAGTTCTTAATCAAGAAAGCCCGAGAATTCCTCAAAGTTATGAGTTTCCATGCATTTGAAAACATTGTGGCCTTGCTAATTTATGGTTTGGTTCTATTTCCTAACTCGGATCAATTCATAGATGTCGCCATCAAGTTGTTCCTTACCCGCAATCCAAAGGCCTACTTTACTTGGAGATATCCTACATTCTTCCACACTGTACTACTAAGAGACAAGGAACCTCATGTGTTGTATCCGTTACTTTCAAGGTGGTTTATTTCGCACCTTCCTCCATCAGCTTGAAGAACGAACAAAGGTTGAGATGGTCTCAAAGATTAATGTCACTCTCTCATTCGATATCCGCTGGAGTCTTTTCTCAAAAGGACTTCACATTCATTGAGCGTTGTGAGAATTCTCATGTACCACTCCTGGTATAAGGGAGGTATTACTTACAACCCTTCTTTAGCTCTACGCCTTTGGTTTTGCTCAAGAGATGGTCCACATGATATGCTTCTCCAAGATGTTGTGTCGACTACAATCACGATCTCCATAATTACCGATTTAAGGTTTATACATGCTTGGGCATGGTAAAGAAGACCGATACCAAGACTTTGGGGCACCGAACTCCATTCCTTGGGAACCTTACCTCAAATGGGTGCGAGCTCGAGCTCAAAACCTCATGATGCCATTCATCACTGCTTTACCAAGAATTATGGAACCTGTGTATAGGTGTACCCTATGCCGCTCTCCATCCCGACATGCCTACCGATTTTGAAGACTTGAAGAGATCCCGGATTCAATTTTAAAGAAGAAAGGGATACCTTGAAGCTCAATGCTATGCAAGTGAGAAGAAAGTGTTAGAGTTGACCAAGCTACTACACGAGGAGCGAAACATCAACGCCTACATCGGCACCAAGAGGAAGCGCCATGGGAGACTTAGAGCTTTAGGATGTTTATGTTTTCTTTATTGCTTTGAACTATCTCTTGTACTTAAAAAGAAAAAGAATAATGAAAAGTACTAATAAATGTTTGTTCATTGCTTGTTTAACAAATTTAAATCTCTTAGGTCCTTGAAAACATTGCATTGCATTCGCATAAACATTGCATATCATATCATAACATTGCATCACTGTACATTGAGATTGGTTTTCTCATTTGCTCGCTATTTATTTTAGCGTAAATGGCTCTCGAACAGATCACAAAGATCTCCGTGCTCAATGCCTGGCCAGCAGATGTTCACCAACTTGGTCCAAGGCCAAGAAGATCTCAAGAAGCTCATCAACAAGAAGAAGAAGGTTGGTCTCCTCAACATGGGTAGACGCTTCAAAGGGGTCCTAAGGTGGTCACCGATGAGCTCTCTCAAGGAAGTGTCCATACCGAGGGAGTACCAAGGGTGATGAAGTGATCAAAGGAGCCAAAGAAAGGAGGAGAGGATCATTCGATTATAGCCAACACTGATGAAGATGACAAGTACAAACAACTCAAGACCGTCTCAATGTCGTGGAAAGCTTGAAAATGTCCGGCTGAACTTTGATGATCTAAGTCTTGTTCCTCGTGTTGTGATTCCTCCCAAGTTCAAAGTTCCCGCTAAGTATGATGGCATGTCTTGCCCTAAGCTGCATTTGAAGTCCTATGTCCGTAAGATCAATCCCCACACCGATGATAAGTTGTGGATGCACTATTTTCAAGAGAGTTTGTCCGAACCCGCTGGAATGGTACTATCGCCTAGAGAATGACCGTATCCGTACTTGGAGTGATTTATTGATGCTTTCTGCATAATATGAGTACAATGTCAATTGACACCCACTGCATGCAACTACAAAGCATGTCTATGGGTCGTGACGAGAAGTTCAAGGAGTATGCTCGTAAGTGAGAGATCTAGCAGTAGTTCAACCACCCTTGTCCAATAGGGAGTTGGTTGATATGTTTATGGAACACCGACAGCCCATTCTTCAATCATCCGATTGAAATTCTTCATCCGGATTCACCGAGTGATATTGACAAAGAGCGATGAAGCCGGTATCAAGAGTGGGAAGATTCATGTAGAGACATCTTCAAATGCGCAAAGAGATCTTTGGTGGTAAGAAAGAAGCTAATGTCGGTATGGTCGAAAAGCCGAGCCAAGACCGACCGCTACCAACTGGGGGCCAGGATTCCAATCCTACATCGACAACCTCAATGAGACAACGCCAGAACTGTAACGCGCCACTTAAGACAGCTTTACAGATCAACATGCCTTTGTCGCAAGCCTTGCAACACATGTTGAACGCAGAGTCGATTACCTTGAGGATCCTCCTAATGTCAACACTTCCTCCCAAATACAATCCTAATGCTAAGTGTGCTTACCATTCCAATAGCCCAGTGCACTACATCGACAATTGTTGGGCTCAAGAACAAGATTCAAGATATGATCAAGCTAAGCAGATTGAGTTTGACCCTCCCGCTGAGACCAATGTGATCAACGCCCTATGCCTAACCATGACAAGAGTTCCAATGTCACAGGACGATACTTATGTTTTCAACATAGATGACTTGACCATTCCTCCGATGATCGTTAAGAAGAATTTGTTGCAAGCGTGTCAATCCGTGATGCCAGAGGATTGTCGCGTGCGCCTCGCACCGATGGTTGTGCTTGGTTGAGAAGACGTGTTCAGGCATGATGGACAACCGTGAGATACTATTTCTAAACCACCGTGCGTAAGTGTGAAGAAATGTCTAAGTTGAAGATTGACAATGCGAATCTAAACTGCCATCTCGGTGGGATACCTTGGGCAGCCAAGTGGAAAATATGATTACATGGTGAAATACATTGTCCCGAAGTTACAAGATTCCTATTGAAGATGTTAAAGCGACCGGATAGGGTGACGATTTCCTTGAAGACTATGCGGATATTAACACAATAAGCATTTCCTCTGCTGATCCTGTGCCTAGAGTGGCACCTCTCATTATCACTTCTCCAAGGCCAGTTCCATATTCCTCTGACAAGGCTATCCCTTGGAATTATGGAGCTGATGTTTACTATCATGGTGTCAAACAAGACCCTCTGACTATTGAAGATCTTACCATTGAAGTTTCTATTCCTGACGTTGACAACATCACCGGATCAAGTAAGGTGACCCAAACCGAAGGGTTCTCTCCAGATCTCTCCTCCAAAAGACATCATGACTCAAACATTCCGCCTACTCAACCAATATCCCCACCTAGAGGGAAAGAATCAAGGCTCATCCCGCCAACCGTATACCAAAGGAAGTTATCAAGACACTCCAAACAAGAAATGGAGGAAATTCAAGATTATCAAGAAGAGTGACTACAATGTTGTGGAACACTGGGACAGACATCTCCAAGATTTCCATGCTTGCTCGCTTCTTGTGCCCGAGGCTCATGCTAATGCCTTGGTGAAGTTTCAAGAATGCTCATGTACCGCAAGACACTACCACCGATCATTCAAGTTTGTATTGCTAGCCCGGCCGCCAACAACGGCCCAGGCTTCTCCGATGTCGATTTGACTCCCCGAAAGAAACATAACAAAGCCTTGCACATCTCTATTGAATGCAAGGGCACTACACTGTCTCATGTTTTAGTAGATACCGATTCGCCTCAATATCCTTCAAGATCGCTTTGATCGACTTGATGTCAAGGGTTGGTTCCGAGACCCGACATTATTGTGAGAGCTTTTGATGGTTCTAAGCGCGCATTGGAGAGCTCATCACTCATAAAGTCGGTTCCCACTTTTGATTCCACTTTTGTCATGGACATCCGTCCAGCTTATTCTTGCCTACTTGACGCCTTGATACATGGGCGGCCTACTTCCCTTACATCGTAAACCAAGTACCCAAAGAAAGGGAAAGTTGTCACGATGTGGTGAAGAAGAGTATATGGTCACCATCTACCATTCCGCTATCTCGAGATGGAGGGTGAATTCTTCGAGACTCCTACCAAGCTTTTGAAACAATACCCGTAGTCATGCCTGCTGACTCTCCCCACACCCGGTTACACAAGCTCCGCCTAGGATGGCCTCGCTGAAAGATGCTCAAGCCATGTTGAACAAGGAGGTAGTGCTATTTGGGGACAGCTCCCGATCTTCCTTTCAAATCGACAAGATTGGTTTAGGCTTCACCATCAAGGGTCAAGATGATACGCGAACGTGCCGCCAACTTCCTTTCCGCATCGCCGAGTGGAATCCATGCTATAGAAGACGACGACAACGACTTCGACATCGCAAGTGGATCTTCCCAACCTGCATCATGGGCTCAAGAATTGGAAGATCAAGACGCCATACCAATCTCCTTTAGCCGAGTAATTGCTTTGTTTTGTTTTGCTTTTCGATTTTTTATGTTTTGAACAATAAACTTTGAAAGCCTAGTGCCTTGCCCGGGCATCATGGCTCGCTTATGAGGGTTATTATCTCGTTGTTTGATTTTCATTCAATAAATCGTTGGACTTTTGCATTCAATTGTGTTTTCTTTCTTTTACTTTATCACCCCTTCAAAAGCTATGTGTTCTTACACACACCCACGTGATACATCGCAATCACTCCGAATCTCAATAACAAATGCTAGTGCTAAATATGACTTGATAATCCGATCTACCAAGCCGAAGACGAAAGTGAGGAAGATTGTGAAGTGCCGAGAACTTGCCGATCAAGCTAAGAAGAAGAGCGAATACAGACACCAAGAGCAAGTTGAGGTTGTGAATTTGGCACCGACGAAGATGTAAAAGAGATCAAGATAGAGCGGTCTTGAGAAGTGTTAAAGAAAGGTTGGTTCAGATGCTACGAGACTATATTGAGGTTTTTGCTTGGTCATACGAAGACATGCCCGGTTTAGACATTGATATTGTGGTACACCGATTGCCGACAAAAGAAGGTTTTCTCCCTGAAAGAAAGTTCTGTGACATGCCCCGAGATGTCGAGAAAATCAAAGCCAAGTTATGAAGCGCTCAACGGGTTTCTTAGTCACACCTCCTATCCCCTGGTTGCAAATGTGGTACCGTGCTCAAGAAGGATAAGGTACGAATGTGTGTGGATTACGTAGATCTGAACAAAGCAAGTCCGAAAGATGATTTCCACTTCCTCATATTGATGTTTTGTTGACAACACCGCCAAAGATGGTTTTCTCCTTCATGGATGGTTTCTCCTACATAATCGATCAAAATGGCTCTCAAGACATGGAAAAGACTACTGTTACACAAAGGGGCACCACAAGGTTATGCCGCTCGGATGAAGAACGCAGCGCCACTTATCGCATATGGTAACATTATTTCATGACATGATTCATCACGAGATAGAGGTCTACGCCGACATATGATAGCTCGATCGCATCAAGAAGAACATCTAGATCATTTGTAAACTGCTCGATGTTGAAGAAGCAGTCGAGACTTAATCCCAACAAGTGCACCTTTGGAGTCGATCCGAAAACTCCTAGGGTTTGTGGTCAGGAAGAGGTATTGAGGTTGACCCCAAGGTTAAAGCTATTCAAGAGATGCCACCCGCACCGAGAAGGAAGTCGAGGTTTCGCCGATTGAACTACATTGCCGATTCATTGCACACCTAATCGCCACCGTGAGCCAATCTTCAAGTTACTAAAGAAAGATCAAGTAGTGGAATGGAACGACGATTGCCGATCGCTTTTGACAAAATCAAGGAGTACCTACATGTAATCCTCCTATCCCGATGCCACCGTCAAGGAAGACCTCTTATCATGTACTTGATGTTAGAGAACTCAATGGGGTGTGTGTTGGGGCAACATGAGAGTCTGGTCGAAAAGAGCATGCAATATACTACCTTAGCAAAAGTTTACCGATCGTGAAACAAGATACTCACAATGAAAACTTGCAACGCTTGGCTTTGCTGTCACGACTAAGACAAGATATGTTGACTCACACTACCTTGTTGATTTCAAGATGGATCCGATAAAATACATCTTTGAGAAACCAGCCTCTCCGAAGAATAGCAAGATGGCAAATGATCTTGACCGAATATGACATCCAAGACACTTCTCGTAAAGCGATCAAAGGAAGTGTGTAGCCATCATTTGGCCATCAAGTAGATGACTATCGCCTATGCGCTCAATTTGATGAAGATGTTCTACTAGTTACAGATTGCGAAGAACCGTGCCCGCATTTAAGGACCTCGAACAAGGATCCCGATGGACTATGGTTTTGATGGAGCCTCAAACGCACTTGGCAATGGCATTGGCGCCATCATCACATCCCTACAAAGCGGACATACTCCTTTCACCGCCAGATTATGTTTCATTGCACGAACAACATGGCCGAATATGAAGCGGCATCATGGGTCTTAAAGTCGCTATTGACTTAAGAATCAAGTTCTTGCAAGTGTATGGAGACTCACTTTAGTGATCACCGATTATGCGAGTGGGATACGAAGCATCCGAATCTCATTCCATATCGAGAGCATGTTCGAGTTTGATTCCTTACTTTGAAGAGATCACTTTCAATCATATTCCACGAGAAGAGAATCAATGATGACGCATTGGCTACTATGTCGCCTATGTTCAAGGTTAGATGGGACAACGAGGCTCCCTGTGATCATCATTGAGAGGTTTGACGAACCACATTGTTATGAGCTTGATACGTAAGAGAAACCTTGGTACTATGACGTGAAGAGGTATCTTGAGACTCAGAATATTCCGCAGGGCATCCGTTAATGATAAAAGTTCATGAGAAGATTCGCATCCAAATTCTTTCTCAAAGAACGCATCTTATACAAGCGCAACCACGACTTGTGCTTACTCCAGACAGAAAACCAGAATGCGTATCATGGAAGAGTTACACGGCTAATTTGGTACCCACTCCTGGACACACCATGGCTAAGAAGATTTTGAGAACAGGTACTATTGGTCCACCATGGAAGTCGATTGTCACCGCTACGCTCGATCTTGTCACAAGTGCCGATTATGCCGACAAAGTACATGTACCTCCAGTACCTCTGAATGTTTTAACTTCTCCTTGGCCTTTTGCAATGTGGGGGATTGACATGATCGGAGAAATCAAGCCCACAGCTTCCAATGGACATCGTTTCATCCTTGTGGCAATTGACTATTTCACCAAGTGGGTAGAGGCAGCCTCGTTCGCATCTGTTACCAAGAATGTTGTGGCTCGATTTATCAAACATAATCTTATCTGTCGGTATGGCACTCCTGAAAGGATTATCACGGATAACGGTTCAAATCTCAACAACAAGATGATCACCGAACTCTGCACGCAGTTCAAGATCAAACATCACAACTCTTCTCCATATCGGCCTAAGATGAACGGCGCAGTGGAAGCCGCCAATAAGAACATTAAGAAGATTATACAGAAGATGACAGTGACTTACAAAGATTGGCATGCGATGTTACCATTTGCTCTTCATGGTTATCGCACTCACGAACATCAACAGGGCAACCCTTTCTCTTGTATACGGTATGGAAGCCGCCTACCCATCGAGGTTCGGATACCCTCAACCGTAGTCCTCCAGAGGCGAGTTAGGCGAAGACGATTGGGTCCGCATCGCTTGACCGATTAACTTGATTGATGAGAAACGACTCGCATCCATCCGCCATGGATGATTTATCGTAAACGAATGATCGAGCATTTAACAAGAAGGTCAAGCACCAAGTCTACCAAGTCGGTGATCTAGTAGTCAAGCGATCATTCTTCCACAAGGTGATCCGGGCAAATGGACTCCCACTTATGAGGGACCGTTTGTAGTCAAGACAAGATTTTCCGCGGAGCTATGATACTTAGCACCATGGATGGTGAAGATTTCCCACACCGTGAACGCATAGTCAAAAATACTACGGATAAAGAGACCCGCTAGGTCGATTTAACCTAGGCAAAAATAAGGGCATCCCGGCGAACCAAAAGGTTCGGGCAAAATTAAGGATATATACAAAACATGTACACCCGCAAGTCGAAAACCGAAAAGGCGGCTTGGGCAAAAAGGGTATCCCGAGACTCAAAACCCGAAAGGGCGGTCTAGGCAAAAGTTAGGGATTTAAGCGACGACTATGTCTCTTCCAGATCACCCGCCTGCACTCACTATCAAGATTCAAGATTCAAATGGCTAAGATCGCCTACACTTTCACCGACAAAGAAGGAGATGAGATAGTTGAAATATATGAGTACTAGCATAGTTGGAACTTAACGAGATTGTTTCCGATAGCTTTTACCTTTCTTGTGTACAAACCACTTGGCCATACGCCACCTTTCAAATAAACGCAAACTTCTTTCTCTTTACAATTTTTGTTGTTGTCGCTTGCAATAAGTCCAACGCTTGCTTTGAATGACTATACGATTTGACAATAAGAATCTAATCACAAACATACGAAAATGAACATACAAAAGTACTTACTATGTGTTCCGTGAATCGATGACGACGAAAGTCAACAAATAGTTCCCACAGAGCATAAAGGTGTCACCACAACACACCTTCCCCAACGGAGTATATGTTAATCCACAAGTGATTCTACTCAACCGAGCAACGCTACATCGGGCCTCAAGCAAGAACACTTCATCCCCGCGGATATTTCTCAATCCTCCCCTTCTCCCAAGAATGTATCCGACTCAAGACTTGGTCGATGGTGCATCGGAGGAAACATACACCTTTATTCCCCACCAGAGATTACAACGGACCTGCACTCTTCTAGCCCGGTCTCTCAAGAACCATCAAATGCTCTCCAATGAGATCTACACTGAATCCCCAAGAGCTCCTTAAATTTCCTCACAGATCTACATACAAGGTCCTCAACAGATCGCCTCCCGCACTCTCCTCAAGTATTCATCTATGAGATTCACAACGAGCCTCTCAAATCTCTACCTTCCTCAACAATATATAGGCCCAAGACTTGGTCAGATAGTGCATCGGAGAAATCCAGGATATCTTTCTTCTCCTTCAAAAGCGGGGTTCTCACCTACACAATTCCACAAGCGGAAGTCAAAAATCTTCAAGCAGAACATCCGCATCTTCTTCAAGATGGATATGTTTTGAAATATCACAACATCTGTCATTCATACATTTCTCATAAAGTCATAATCCATGCATATGTCATTCATGTACACTGTCATGCATCATACTTTGCATAAGACTAACAAATATTCTATCAAAGTTTCTCTTGTTTTCTCCAAAACAGTAATACTTCCGACGCAAAAGTCCAGATTAAGCCCCGAGCCGACGGGAAAACTATCTCAAAGACCGCCTCCGACGACTGGTCCAGGATTAAGCCCCGAACCGACGGGAAAACTATCTGAAAGACCACCTCTGGTTATCCTCCGATAACAGGCAATGGATCAACACCCGATGCACAATAGGGAAGCTATCCACATTTTTGCCAACTACAATCTCCCTCAGAGTAATCAACACGAAGATTTATTCTGATTCCTTATTATCAACAAAGAACTACAAAGTCTCGGCGACGACTCGCTTGCCTTGGATGGCATCTTAAGCCCATCTCCGACTAACTTGTCAACATTTCTTCACTTTCGAACGCTGCATATATGGTTAAAAATCAATACGCACCAATAACTTCATTCAAAGTGAACACGAAGTCTAACGACGACTCCTTCGGATGGCATCTTAAGCCCATCTCCTCTCCGCTCCAGAACATCTATGAGTCTAACATGCGACTCACTCCCCAAAGATCGACCTTTCTAGATGGCATCTTAAGCCCATCTCCGTCTCTATTAACAACCTCGAGTCTAGCATACGACTGCTCCCAAATAAGCCTCCAACTTCTCCAAATGGCATCCGAAGCCCATTCCCCATCGTCACCAATAGCGAGTGCAAATTTTCAGTATTTAGTGTTCAATCATCTTCACCTTCGTGTCACGAAGACAAGCATGTCAATCTAACCTTCCAAGACAAGAAGATTGAACAGGCAGCTGTCATACCCCAAAATTTGCCCTCCATCTACTCAAGAGATTTCATACATCTATGCTCAAGGATTCCTCAAGAGTCGATCGACAAACTCTCTCCTAGACAATCAACCCAAACTAGGGTTTGGTATCTCTCAAGTCAAGATGGATTTCCAACATCTCCAATGGCCTTCATGCCTCCTCATATGCTTCAAAGATTCTCCATGTCAAGTTTCAAGCCTCACAAGTCAAGTTTCCTCGCATAATTGCTCGATGGTTGAAAATCGTGTATAGACAAAAGTCAACGTGGTCAACATACAACAAAACTTCGATTTTTGGTCAACATCCTCATTTTGAAGTAACATTCATCATTTGATCAAGGGTTGATCATGATTCATCAAGAAAACTCAAGATTTGCCCAA
Organism: Vicia sativa; assembly: GCA_021764765.1. Classification (NCBI taxonomy): domain Eukaryota; kingdom Viridiplantae; phylum Streptophyta; class Magnoliopsida; order Fabales; family Fabaceae; genus Vicia; species Vicia sativa. Next base: position 43,236,414 of record CM038796.1, on the reverse strand, counting down.
AAGTCAAACTTTCTAAATTAGGGTTTCTAGGTGAAAAGTCAATCGAACTTTGACCGTCATAACTTTCATACTTTCTCGTAAATTTTTCCACCACCTCTTGTTTTGAAGGAAATTCAATTTCTACAACTTCATGTCTCACAAGAATGTCCAAAATGCTTCATTTGAGAGGTATAGCTCAAAACATTACAGTCATTTTCAAAGTCAACAAAAGTCAACTTTTGTTTTGAAGATATTTTGAGCATGGTAACTCCAATTGAGATGAGACCAAAGACATTGTTTAGAGGACTCTTAGAGATTTCCAAAAAGTCCAAGAACATTCAAAAATGTGGAAAATTGAGCAAGATACACTATTCAGAAGTTGGGTAATTTTGGACAATTGCACAAAAGGACATTTTGGTCAAAATGCAAAATTTTCCAAATGGGCCTATAATCTTTTGATCCAAACTTGTTCATGATGTTATTTTTGACCCATAAAAGCTTGGCATTGGTGATTTTCTATTTTCATGGTTTATATTTGAATTTTACAACATTTAATTCAAAAATAAATTATGTAAAATATGAAAATTAAGTTATTTTTTCAATTAAGTTGAATTTATATCTCTCTTAATGTCCAAGAAAGCCCACACCATTTACCAAATTCGTGCAAGCCATGGCATTGATGAGAAAATCATATTTTCTTCAAAATTTGATTTGATTTTCAAAGAAAATATTTGCACATCAATGATCCAATCTTTTTTTCACTCTTTTGCCATCCAAACCTCTTCTATAAATTGCCAGCATTGTGAACAAACAAGAGGACGGAAACCCTAACCTAAAAACAAACCCAAACTCTTGCAAAAATTTTCAAGATTCTTGAAAAATTCGAATTTCAAAAGCAGCCATTCTCAGCCTCTCTCAATCATCCCATCGTCTTCAGGAGGTAAGTTTGAGTAAGTATACACTCATGCCATGGTTTAAAACAGTTTGATCGATGCATATATATACATACATATTCAAAACTTTGTGATTTTTGCATTTTATTATCCTGTGTGTTTTAATCAATTCTGATGCTTGCAATGTGATCATGAGGTTCCAAGGGTGAGATCTGGGCAATCGTTCGTGAGTTCTAACGTCAGAATCGCGCTTGGCCATCGTTAGGGTTAGAAACTTGAGAAGCTTCGAACCAGCCTGTACAGGCCGATTCAATCGAAACCGATGCTTCCATTGAATTTGGAATGGTCGAAATAGGCGGACAGGACCTTTCTTTTGCTTTGAAATTTCGTGTTTTGCAGGTTTGAAAATCGTGGCCACCGGAGAAGATGACCGGAGCCCTAGCTCCACGACTCAGCGAGGACCGCGAGGGAAGTGGCAACTTCGCATGCTCGATTCGTTCAAATAGTCAATCTGCCACCGACTCGATTAATATATCCAGGACGCGTCATCGCTTATGTGTCAATGTTTCTCACTTTCCAAACACCAAAGACACGTTGTCCCAATGGTTAAGGCTTAGCTTTTGGGAAGATTCTCCTCAGGGTCATGGGATCGATCCCTACCAGCACCGGTTTGAGTTTCCTTTTTTACAAAACTGCATATTTTCTAACTTTTCCATATTTTCTTATTTTTAATATTTCCATTCAATTTTAATTGTTTTCATAATTTTATTTCTGCATTAAAAAATTACCAAAAACATTTTTTCTTTTTGCATTATTTTCACAAAAACCTTTATTTAATTTAATAAATTAAAAAATATAATTTTTGCATGCATATTTATTTTATTTTTATTTTTGCATTTAAATCATTATAAATTGCATTTTAATTATTAAATCCTTTCCAAAAAATCCCAAAAAATTATTTTAATATATTTATCTTATTTCCAGCATATATTAATTTTCTCATATTAAAATTTGCATTTTTCTAACATTTTTCCTCTTATTCAATTCATCTCGTATTTTCCGATTTCTCATTCTTTCACAGGTTGCTCCGATTCGGACGTTTTTCTTTTATCATTTTCTTTTTTCCAATAATGTAAGTGCTCATGGATTGTAATAGTTTAATTTAGGACTTTATTTTCCGCACTTTAATTATGTATCCGCCCAAAGCCATGTAATAGCGTAGGTTTATCTTTCCGCATCTTTACATTCCGCATTTTACTTTCCGCACCCTTATCAATTGCTAGTAACTAGGCGTGTATGGCAAGATAATAATTGGACATAGCTCACACTAATCTTCAAGATAAAATATCTGAATTTGACACACTTTTTCACACACGAACCCCTTAGGTAATTCTCTCGATGCCTTCGATTCAAAATGGTCATGTCCTCGAACGTAGAGGTATTCTAGCACCGCTGCCTTCCAAACAAATCATCATAGTCCCTTCGATACAAAGATCATAGACCCACGATGTCGCCTCCGAATACATGATCTTGACCTCGATTGTCGCCACGAAAATGATGATAGTCCCTTCGAATGTGCTAGGATCTTCCTACAAGTTGCCTTCAATGACCATCCGATGTCCTTCGAATGTCCCGCTTACATCCAACGAATGGAGCTACCTACTAACTAATGGTATGGCTAGCGCTATTCTAAAGGAATGTAGAAGTACAACAAAACGACCAATTCGAGTGGGTAAATAAGTCTTTAGTTGCTCGCTCTATCAAATGCTTTTCACACTACACACTTTTTTCAAAGTTCAAATTCTTTCAAAACAAAACATTTCCGAACACTTTGTATACACTCCTACATGAGTCATTACAAAGTCAAAGCGAAATGCCTTTTCAAAACATCTTTGTCAAACACACGTAAAGCAAATTTTAAAAAGTTATCTAAGAGCAACTAAGAGCCCGTAGAATAAATCATGGATGGAAAGGGTGCTAATACCTTCCCTTTTCATAACCATTCTCCCGAACTCGTAATCTAACGAAGGTCTTTTTCTCACTTTTACCTTCCCTTAATTGGATAAAAATAAAAGTCGGTGGCGACTCTTGCTATCCGCACATTTGGATACAAAATCCTACAAAGTCGGGCTTCACCGTGTTACATGTAGCAACGACAAGTTCTCCTGGCACTTCACAATCTTCCTCACCTTCGCCTCGGCTAGGTAGATCGATTATCCAAGTCATATTTAGCAATAGCATAGTCAAGTATCAACGAGATTGAGTGATTCGCAGTTGTATCACGGGTGTGTAAGAAACACATAGCTTTTTGAAGGGTGATAAAGTAAAAGAAAGAAAGCAACAATTAAATTCAAAAGTCCAACGATTTTATTGAATGAAAATATGCAAATGATGATAATAACCCTCACAACGAGCCATGATGCCCGGCAAGGCACTAGGCTTTAGAGTTTATTGTTCCAAACACGTAAAATACGAAAAGCAAAACAAAAACAAGAGCAATTACTCCCTAAAGGAGATTGGTATGACGCTCCGCCTTCCAATTGCCGAGTCCGTTGTCGAGTTGGAAGATCCACTTGCCGATGTCGGGTCGCTGCCGTTGTCTTCTATAACATGGACTCCACTGCTAATGCGAAAGGAAGTTGGCCGCACGCTCGGCGATCATCTTCCGACCTCGATGGTGAAGCCTAAACCGCCTTGTCGATTTGAAAGGAAGATCGTGAGCTGTCCCCAAATAGTACTACCTCCTTTTCAACAAAGAACTTGAGCATCTTTCAATGAGGCCATCCTAGGCGGAGCTTGTAACTTCAGAGGACGGAGAGTCACGCATGACTCTAGGGATTGTTTCGAAGCTTGACAAGGAGTCTCAAGAATTCACCCTCCACCTCGAGATATCGAATGACCAGATGATGACCATATATTCTTCTTCACCACATATCGTGAACAACCTTCCCTTTCACCGTATTTAAATTCGGCGGTAGAGGTAATAGTACCGCCCCATGTATCCAAGGGCGTCCAAGTAGGAAAGAGTAAGTTGTACGGATGTCCATGACAAAGAAAGTGGAGTCAAAACTCTGGGAACCGACTTTAACTGGCAGAATGATCTCTCCAAGTACTGTTCGCTTAGAACCATCAAAAGCTCTCACAATAATGTCACTGGGCTTCAGAACTAATCCTTCAACATCAAGTCGATCAAAAGCAGTCTTCGGAAGGATATTTAGAGTAGAACCGGTATCCACCAAAACATGAGACAGGGTAGTACCCTTGCATTCAACAGAGATGTGCAAGGCTTTGTTGTGTTTCTTTCCGTGGAGTTAAATCAAGATCGAGAGCCTAGGCCGTTGTTGGCACCGTGCTAGCAATACAAACTTCAAACCGGTCAAGTAGTAGTATCTTACGGTGAGCATTCTTCGAAACTTCACCAAGGCTTTAGAGCCTGAGAGAGCACAAGAGCAGAGCAAGCATGGAGATCTTGGACGGAGTCTCGTCCCAATTGTTCCACAACATTGTAGTCACTTTTCTTGATAATCTTGAATTTCCTCCATTTCTTGTTTGAGGTGTCTTCAAGAACTCCTTTGGTACTTCGGCCGAGCGTGATGAGTCACCGGTTCTTTCCGCCTAGTCTGGATCCGTTGAATAGCGGAATGCGAGCTGGAGTCGCAGTGTCTTTGGAGGAGATTGGGAGAATACTCTTCCGGTTGTCACCTTACTTGATCCGTGATGTTGTCAATGTCGAATGGTAGCTTCAAGTGTAATCTCCTCAATGGTCAGAGGGTCTTGTTTGACGCCATGATAATATACCTCTGCTCCATAGTTCCAAGGTATAGCTTTGTTAGAGGAGTATGGAACTGGTCCGGAGAGATAATGATGAGAGGTGCCACCTAGGCACAAAATCGCAGAGGAAACTTATTATTGTCAACATCAACTCGGAAATCGCCACCCCATCCGTCGCTTTAACATCTTCAATAGGAATCTTGTAGCTCGTGAAGGTACTTCACCATGTAATCAAACTTTCCACTGGCTGCCCCAAGGTATCCCACACAGATAGCCATTCACATCTTCGATCTTCGCTTAGACATGTCTTCACACGATTCTCCACAGTGGTTTCGTGAATAGGATTTCACGGTTATCCATAATGCATCGACACGCCTTTTCAACCAACAACCATCAGTGCATGGGCACCAACGACACTCGGGCATCCTGGTTGACACCGCTAAAGAAATTCTTCTTACCATCGAGGGATGGTCAAGTCATCTATGTTGAAAACATAAGAGTTCTCACCAATAGCATTGGAACTTTTGTCATGGTTAGGCATACGAGCGCTGATCACGCTCGAGTCTCAACAGGAGGATCAAACTCAATCTTAGCTTCAATCATATCTTGAATCATGTTCTTCGTGACCAACAGCTGTCGCGCTGTGTCCACGGATATAGAAGCACACTTAGCATTATTGACAGGTGAGGCTCTCACCGAATCTTCCCACTTCTTGACATGTTCTCAACACGCCTTCCGGCAATACAATAACCGATCTCAAGTGTTTCAATCGATTGATTGAAGAATGGGCCTCTGTTCCCATAAACATGTCAACCAACTATTGACAAGGGGTTGAACTCACCGCTAGATCTCCATTTCTGAGCATATTCTTTGAACTTCTCATCGCGACCCATATACATGCTTTGTAGTTGCATGCGAGTGGGCGTCAACTCAGCATTGTA
>CM038796.1:43180725-43230730 GCA_021764765.1 Vicia sativa | reverse complement strand
TTCGAGAAGTATCTCACGGTTGTCCATCATACACGAACCGTCTTCGACAAAGCACATCCATCAGTGCGAGTGAGCACAGCAACTGACTCTGCAGGCATCCGGATTGACAGGCTTGCAACAAATTCTTCTTAATCATCGGAGGAATGGTCGAGTCATCTATGTTGAAAACATAAGTATCGTCTGTGACATTGGAACTCTTGTCATGGTTAGGCATGGTAGCGTTGATCACATTCGGTCTCAGCGGGAGGGTCGGCTCGATCTGCAACCCCGATCATATCTTGAATCTTGTTTTGAGCCCAACAATTGTCGATGTAGTGCCACAGGCTATTGGAATGATAAGCACACACTTAGCATTAGGATTGTATCTGGAGAGGAAGTGTTGACATTAGGAGGATCCCGAAGTGTCGACTCTGCTGACATGTGTTGCAAGGCTTGCGACAATGGCATGTTGATCTTCGTGGCTGTCTTCGTGGCGCGTTACGCTACTTGGCGTTGTCTCATTGAGTTGTCTTGATGTAGGATTGGAGATCCTAAGCGCTTGTGATTGAGCACGGTCGGTCTTGGCTCGGCTTTTCGACCATACCGGCGTTAGTTTCTTTCTTAGCACCAAAAGATCTCTTGGCGACATTTGAAGATGTCTACAGATCTTCACTCTTGATACCTGACTTGATAAGCTGCTTTGTCAATATCATTTCGTGTGATCCGGATGAAGAATTTCAATCGGATGATTGAAGAATGGGCACTGTCGGTGTCCCCGTAAACATATCGACCAACTCCACTATTAGACGAGGGTGGTGAACTCTGCTGCTAGATCTCTCCATACGAGCATACTCCCGAACTTCTCGTCACGACCCGGAGCATGCTTTGTAGTTGCATGCGGTGGGTGTCGATTGACATTATTTTCGTGCGCGTACGTAGCATGCATTTAAGTCACTCCAGTAATGGGATCGGTCGTTCTGGTGATAGTACCATTCAAGCGAGTTCGGACAAACTCTCTTGAAATAGTGCATCCTGACTTTTCATCATCGATTGTGGGGATTGATCTTACGGACATAGGACTTCAAATGCGACTTGGGCAAGGCATGCCATCATATTTGGAAAAAGTAGGAACTTTGAACTTGGGAGGAATCACAACACGAGGAACAGACTCGGTCATCAAAATTGATCGGACATTTCGGGTTTTCCAGACGATGAGGCGATCTTCAGTTGCTTGTACTTGTCATCTTCCTCAGTCTTGGCATAGTCGAATGATCCTCTCCTCCTCTTTGGTTCCTGTTGCTCACCTTCAGCCCTTGGTACTCCTCGGCATGGACACTTCCTTGAGAGGCTCAATCTGGTGACCACCTTAGGACCCCTCTGAAGCGTCTGCCCATGTTGAGGAGACCAGACTTTCTTCTTGTTGATGAGCTTCTTGAGATCTTCTTGGCCTTGGACGGTGAACATCTGCTTGGGCCCAGGCATTAGAGCACCGAGATCTTTGACGAGTCGTTGAGAGCCATTTGCTAAAATAAATAGCGAGCAAATGAGAAACGATCTCAATGTACACGTGATGCAATGTTATGCTATGCTATGTGATGTTTATCGAATGCAATACAATGTTTTCAAGGACCTAGAAGATTTAAATTTGTTAAACAAGCGATGAACAAACATATTAGTACTTCTCATTATTCTTTTTCTTTTTTTAAGTACAAGAGATAGTTCAAACAATAAAGAAAAGCATAAAAATCCTAAAGCTCTAAGTCTCCCATAGGCGCTTCCTTTTGGTGCCGATATAGGCATTGATGCTTCGCTCCTCGTAGAAGTAGCTTTATCGATTCTAGAACCTTCTTCCACTTGCATAGCATTGAGCTTCAAGGTATCCTCTCTTAAAATTTGAATCGGGGATCTCTTCAGTCTTAATCGGTGGGCATGTCGGGATGGAAACACGACATAAGTAAAATCACCTATAGCAGCAGGTTCCATAATTCTTGGTAGAAACAGTGAATGGCATCATGAGGTTTGAGCTCGACTCGCACCCATTTGAGTAAGGTTCCCAAGGAATGGGTTGGGTGCCCAAAGTCTTGGTATCGGTCTTCTTTACCATGCCCGTGATGTATGAACCTTTGTCGATAGTGCGGAGATCGTGGTTATAGTCGAACCTGATATCTTGGAGAAGCATATCATGTGGACCATCTTTCGGGCAAAACCAAGCGGCGTAGAGCTAAGAAGGGTTTAAGTAATACCTCCCTTATCACAGAGTAGTGGTACATTAGGGAATTCTCATGGCCTTCGATAGATGTGAAGTCCTTTTGAGGAAAAGATTCCAACGGATGTCGAATGAGAGAGTGACATCAATCTACAGACCATCTCACCTTTGTTCGTTCTTCAACGATGGAGGAAGGTGCGAAATAAACCACCTTGAAAGTAACGGGACAACACATGAGGTTCCTTGTCGCTTGGTAGTCTGTGCGAGAGAATGTAGAATCTCCAAGTAAAGTAGGCCTTGGATTGCGGGTGAGGAACAACTTGATGGCATTGATATCTATGAATTGATCCGAGTTAGGGAATAGAAACAAACCATAAATTAGCAAGGCAACAATGTTTTCAAATGCATGGAAACTCATGCTTTGAGGAATCCTCGGGCTTTCTTGATTAAGAACTTGGAAAGTAAACCCTTAACTCCCTTCTAGTTTCCCAATTGGCTTGATATGTCGGCGCTTAAGGTGTAAGCGGATCGATATCTTGAACTTAGGACCTTTTCAAACGGTGAATGGCATTTGGTCAAAATAGGTATCCCAGTAACAGAATTCTTCATGGTAGGAACAGCGATAATCTGGAAATGTAAAGCAATGGTGTTTGATTGAACTGGAATAGGACATGCATCATATCTTCTTCAAAACAGGAGATAACCAAATCAGTAGATAACATGTCTTTTGATGGCCGAGCATGGTGGGAATTACGAAACCAATTCTTTGAGTTGAGAAGATACCCGTGAAGTTGATTAGGATAGTCTTTCTAGAAGCCATAATCCACACAAAGCAGGAAAGATAAATCCCTAGGTCCTTGAAATAGTTAGAAATGATATGCGATGCGGATGATGTGTGATGTCATGTTTAGCACACACTGACAATTCACCTGATGAGCCTAGGGTTAAGGCTTGCATGAGTATAGGTGATTACCCCACCAAAAGTTTGAGTTGGTTCGTCACGTCTATAATAATGCTTAGGGTTAGGAATCTCATATCGCGAGATCTTTCTCGTGGTGCTTATTTCAATCACGGCCAGTGGTCGATCGAAAATGTCCCAAAGTCGATCTCGATGGCGTAGCATCGGTATCAACCAACCTCGGTCTACACCAAGCGCTCTCACTACCTTCTAATGGCCAAGATGGGTCGATTAAGGTTCTAAAAGTTTAGTTAGCGCTTGATGACACCATGAAGCCAAATACTTTCTTCAACTTGAATGAAGAGTATCGGGGCAACCAAGTGTCACGCTAGCAGCCATCATGTTGACCGCGTGGTTATCGTCTAAGCAGTGCGATGATCTAATGCCACTTACCTAAAAGGAAGGATCGGTGTAGGATCCCCGACAATATAATACCCAGCAACCCTTAAGATAAAGCATACAATTCAAGCGAGCGTTAAAGGTTATCTAAAATCCACAAAGCAATTCTCTCTTTTGGGTATTTCCCGTGATCGCCAGGTTACGTGATACGGTGAGCGACTTTGTAGGATTTTTATATCAAATGTGCGGATAGCAAGAGTAGCCACCGACTTTTATTTTATCCAATTAAGGAAGGTAAAAGTAACGAGAAAAAGACCTTCGTTAGATTAGAGTTCGGAGAATGGTTATGAAAAGGAAGGTATTAGCACCCTTTCCATCCGTGATTATCTACGGCTCTTAGTTACTCTAGATCACTTTAAAATTGCTTTACGTGTGTTTGACAAAGATGTTTTGAAAAAAGGCATTCGCTTTGACTTTGTAATGACTCGTGTAGGAGTATACAAAGTGTTCGGAAATATTTTGTTTTGAAAAGAATTTGAACTTTGAAAAAGTGTGTGGTGTGAAAAGCATTTGATAGAACAAGCAACTAAAGACTTATTACCCTCGAATTGAATCGTTTTTGTTGTACTTCTACATTCCTTTAGAATAGCTAGCCATACCATTAGTTAGTAGGTAGCTCGTTCGTTGGATGTAAGCGGGACATTGAAGGGACATCGGATGGTCATTGAAGCAACTTGTAGGAAGTATCTGCACATTCGAAGGGACTATCATCATTTTGTGGCGACAATCGGGTCAAGATCATGTATTCGGAGGACATCATTGGGTCTATGATCTTTGTATCGAAGGGACTATGATGATTTGTTTGAAAGGCAACGGTGCTAGAATACCTACGTTAGAGGACATGACCATTTTGAATCGAAAGGCATCGAGAGAATTACCTAAAGGGTGCGTGTGTGAAAGAGTATGTCAAATGGATATTTTATCTTGAAATTAGTGTGAGCTATGTCAATTATTATCTTGCCATACACGCTAATTACTAGCAATTGATAAGAGTGCGGAAAGTAAAATGCGAGAATGTAAAGTGCGGAAAGATAAACTACTATTTATTACATGGCTTTAGGCGGATACATAATTTAAACTGCGGAAAATAAAAGCCTAATTTAAACTATTACATCCCATGAGCGGTTACATTATTGGAAAATAAAAGCGATAAAGAAAACATCCAGAATCGGTGCGACTGTGAAAGTATAAGAAAAATCGGGAAATATGATGAAATTGAAATAAGAAAATGTTAGAAAAATGCAATTTTAATATGAGAAAATTTATGCATCTGGAAATATGATAAATATATAAGATAATTTTTGGAATTTTTAGATGTATTTTAGTAATTAAAAACTAATTTAATATGATTTAAATGTTAAAATCAAAATAAAAATAAATATGCATGCAAAAAGATATTTTTTAATTTTGTAAATTAAATAAAGATTTTATAAAACTACTGTAAAAGAAAAATATTTTTTGGTAATTTTTAATGGAATAAAAATCATGAAAACAATTAAAATAATGGAAAATATTGAAATAATGTGAAGAATATAGAAAATATGAGTTTTGGAAAAGTGTAAAAAGGGATTGTCTGAACCAGGAATCGAACTGGGGACATCCCTTTCAAACCTGAAAAACCACCTGACAGCCCGAGCGACACACGCCTTTGTTTGGAAGCAGGATGGTTTGAAAATAACTACGTCGTTCAAATGCATTTCCTCCTTCGCGCCGTCCGATCGTCTTCTCAGATTGAATATTTGAATTTAAAGCGTCGGCCTTAGATTGCGCGGGTTCAAACAAATGTCAAAAAATCAGCACACTGATATAAATACATTCTAAAACCATGGTTCGATTAAAATCATTAGGATGCGATGGTATAGGTCTCGTGGTCCAATTTTTCCGTTAAAGGAAACCCCAAATCGTGTTGAAACCCTAACAATGGTATCATGTGTTCACGGCCATGGAAATTCGATTAAAGCACCGGAAAGTTTGAACACATCTACAAACAAAAACAACAACAAAACGTTAATAATGATGAATGAAACACGATTTAAATTTCCAGAACAAACCGATTTCGGTTGGCATTTCAGATGGTTTTGAATGAAGTAAAGGTGAGATCGATTCGGTGGATGGCAAGGAATGTGTTTGGATGCTCGAAAACCATTGAAACAATTGAATCGATATTTCCGATTGCTTGAGGTCACGAATTTTTGAGTTTGAAACTAGGGTTGGAGCAATTCTTGTCCTTAATCATGTGCTATGCATTGTGTATTTATATTGGATGGATTTGGGTGATTTGAGGAAGAAATCATCATCAATCAATAAAATCAAATTTGATTTTGTACAAAATCAAATTTTCAAATTACGATTAATTTTCAATCGATCTTGCCATATCAATCCAATTTTCGAAATTTGCTGGCTTTGTTGAGTTACTTGGATGCCAAGGAAAAGAAAAATCAATTTGCAATTAATTTTTGATTTTATACTTTATTTTGAATTTAATTTGTATTTAAATGAATAAATTCCAAATTAAATAGAAAAATAAAATAAAATTCGTGGCTTTGGGCTTTGATGTTCCAAATTGTATGAGGAACAAGTTTGGATGAAGAAAAAGTAGGCCCATTGCAAAGTTTTTGATTTTTTGAGTATCTCTCTTTGTGCATTCTTCAAAATTATGACTTGTAGATGGTGTAACTTGCTCAATTTTCCACATTTTTGAGTGTTCTTGGACTTTTGGAAAGTTCTAAGAGTCCTCTAAAAATGTCTTTGGTCTCATCTCAATTGGGTTACCATGCTCAAAATATCTTCAAAACAAAAGTTGACTTTTTTTGGCTTTGAAAATGACTTTGTAATGTTTTGAGCTATACCTCTCAAATGAAGCATTTTTGGACATTCTTGTGAGACATGAAGTTGTAGAAATTGAATTTCCTTCAAACAAGGGTGGTGGAAAAATTTAGAAAGTATGAGAAGAGTTATGATCGGTCAAAGTTCGATTGACTTTTATCAGAAACCACAATTTAGAAAGTTTGACTTTTGGGCAAATCTTGAGTTTTCTTGATGAATCATGATCAACCCTTGATCAAATGATGAATGTAACTTCAAATGAGGATGTTGACCAAAAATCGAAGTTTGTTGTATGTTGACCCGAGTTGACTTTTTGTCAATCACTAGATTTTCGACCATCGAACCATTATGCGAAACTTGACTTGTGAGGCTTGAAACTTGACATGGAGAATCTTTGAAGCATATGAGGAGGCATGAGGCCATTGGAGATGTTGAAATCCATCTTGACTTGAGATACCAAACTAGTTTGGGTTGATTGTCTAGGAGAGAGTTTATACGATCGACTCTTGAAATCCTTGAGCATAGATGTGAAATCTTTTGAGAAGATGGGCGCAAATTTTGGGGTATGGTGACTTTGTGGTTTTGTATCGCAAATGTGCGGATAGCAAGAGTCGCCACCGACTTTTCTTTTATCAATTAAGGGAGGTAAAAGTATGCGAGAAAAAGACCTTCGTTAGATTACGAGTAAGGGAGAAGGTTATGAAAAGGGAAGGTATTAGCACCGCTTTCCATCCGTAGTTATCTGAGCTCTTAGTTGCTCTTAGATCACTTTAAAATTGTGCTTTACGTGTGTTTGACAAAATGTTTTGAAAAGGCATTTCGCTTTGACTTTGTAATGATTCATGTAGGAATGTATACAAAGTGTTTGGAAATGTTTCATTTTGAAAAGAGTTTGAACTTTGACAAAAGTGTGAGTGTGAAAAGCATTTGGTTTGAGCAAGCAACTAAAGTCTTATTACACTCGAATTGGTCGTTTTCGTGTTATTTCGTTCCTTTAGAATAAGGTTATCCATACCATTAGTTGGTAGGTAACTTTCTATTCGTTGGATGTAAGCGGGACATTCGAAGGGACATCGGATGGTCATAGAAGGCAACTTGTAAGTATCTGCATTCGAAGGGACTCATCATTTTAGTAGCGACAATCGAGGTCAAGATCATGTTATTCGTGGCGACATCGTGGGTCTTTTGATCTTTGTATCGAAGGGACTATGATGATTTTTTGAAAGCGACAATGCTAGAATACCTCTTTAGGGACGACCATTTGATTCGTAAGGCAACGAGAATTACCTAAGGGTGCATGTGAAAAGTGTGTCAATTCAGATATTTTATCTTAGAAATTAGTGAACTATGTTCAATTTTAGTCTTTCCATACCGCCTAATTACTAGGAGTTTATAGGGTGGGAAATTAAAATGCGGAGTATAAAGTCGGAAAGATAAATCTACGCTATTACATGGCTTTGGGGCGGATACATAATTTAGACTTGAAAATAAAATCTAATTAAACTAACATCCCATAGCGGTTACATTATTTGAAAAAAAAGCGATAAAAGAAATGGTAAAGCGAGATGACACAATGAAAAGATGAAATGAGGAAAATACGATGAAATCGAATAAGAGGAAAATGTTAGTAAAATGCAAATTTTAGATGAGAAAAATATTTCATCTTGGAAATAACATTAATATGCTAAAATAATTTTTGGGATTTTTGGAAAGATTTAATAATTAAAACTAATTAAAAGTGATTTAAATGATAAATTAGGAATAAAATAAATATGCATGCAAAATAATATTTTTAATTTTATAAATTAAATAAACATTTATGAAAATAAATGCAAAAGGAAAAATATTTTTGGTGATTTTAATGCATGAATAAAAAATATAAGTAAATTAAAAATGCATGAAAAATATGAAAATATGAAAATAATGAAAAAGTTTGAAGTTTGTAAAAGAAATCAAAATGGGTTCTGTGAGGTTTGAACTCGTGACATGGGAGAGCATCTATCAACGAGGCCTTAACAAGCGAGCAGTGCACGTGTGTTTGAAAATTGGAGCAGTGGAATGTAAACATAGCGTCGTCCCAATTTTTTATCAAACTAGCAGACTTCATCTTCCCAGATTTGAATTTTTGAAAATTCGGCCGATACATTGTTCGACGCTACAACCACGGCTAAATCAAAATCAAGCACCACGTAATATAAATAACATCAAGACCATGGTTGATTCGAGGACATCATTCCGAATCGATGGTCACGATGCAAATGGTCCATTTATCCTAATAAGCAAAGCCCTAATCGAGTCGAAACCCTAATCATGGCACATAAGTGTTTGGCTATGAAATGCAATTAACATGCCCGGATAAACACAAACTTTGTTCTAGCAAACAAACTCAAAACTTGTTAATAATGCATGAATAATGAAACACGATTTTGAAAAAAAGATGAACAAACCGATTATGATTTCTTAATTACGGATGCTTTTGGATGATGTAAAGTGCGGATCGACTCAAAGGTATCAAGGAATGCAATGGACACCTCAAAACCAATTGGCTTGAGTGAACTGGGGCTGGGTTGCTTGTATAACACGGGTTTCTTGAGCTTGATAGGGTTTCTCGAGGTCAAAATTTCTACCTAATTAGGTGTGGCATGAGTTGTATATATATAGTAGATGAATTTGGAGTTGATTTGAGGAAGAATCAATCCTAATCAATGCAAATCAAATTTGATTTTGTACCAAATCAAATTTCATCTTTGATCAATTTTAATCAATCTTGCCATATCGACAAATTTTGAAATTTCTTGGCTTTATTAGTTACTTGGATCTCAAGGAGAGAAAAATCAAGTTGCATTTAATTTTGATTTTATACTTTATTTTTGAATTTAATTTGTATTTAAATGAATAAATTCAAATTAAAAAAAATAAAATAAAAATTCGTGGCATTGAGCTTGGATATTCCTAATTGTATAAGGACAAGTTTGGATGAAGAAAAAGTAGCCCGTTTGCAAAATTTTGATTTTTTGAAGCCTCTCTCTTTGTGCACTTCTCCAAATTGCCCAACTTGTGAATGGTGTATCTTGCTCAATTTTCCACATTTTTAGTGTTCTTGGACTTTTAGAAGCTCTAAGAGTCCTCTAACCAACCTTTTGGTCTCATCTCATTGGGTTTCCATGCTCGATATATCTTCAAAACAAAATGTTGACTTTTGTTGACTTTGAAAAGGACTGTAATGTTTTGATCCATACCTTCAAATGAAGCATTTTTGAACATTCTTGTGAGACATGAAGTTGTAGAAATTGAATTTCCTTCAAAACAAGAGGTGGTGGAAAATTTAGAAAGTATGAAGAAGTTATGATCGATCAAAGTTTGGTTGACTTTTCACTAGAAACCACTAATTTGGAAGGTTGACTTTTGAGCAAATCTTGAGTTTTCTTGATGAATCATGATCAACCCTTGATCAAATGATGAATGTAACTTCAAAATGAGGATGTTGACAAAAATCATGAAGTTTGTTGTATGTTGACCACGATTGACTTTTTGTCAATCGGATTTTCGACCATCAGCGATTATGCGGGAAACTTGACTTGTGGAGCTTGAAACTTGACATGGAGAATCTTTGAAGCATGAGGAGGCATGATGACCATTGGAGATGTTGGAAGTCCATCTTGATAGAAATGCCAACCTAGTTTGGGTTGATTGTCTAGGAGAGGTTTATTTGATCGACCCTTGAGGAATCCTTGAGTATGGATGTATGGAATGTCTTGAGAAGATGGAGGAAAATTTTGGGGTATGAAATCTTGGCGGTGACGTTTGAAGCCCATACCAAAGTACAACATATGTTTTCTCGAGCATGGATGTGAGTTTCCGATCTGAACTTTTTTACTCGGGAATGTAAATGGCATAAGCAACTACAGGTTTCATCTTCTTTGTCAGTATCGTCCATGGAATCTTCTAACCTTGCAGTGAATTACATGATTAATGGTCTTCCTAATTAGAGGAATCAATATTGGTGGTTCGAATTATTCCTTGATCTTGTCGAATGCTTTTAGCGATCTTATCCTATGACATCTTGATTTTTGCGGAGAAGCTTGAATATCGGCCCACAGTATCGGTCATTTGAGATAAATCGGAGATGTAATTCAATCGTCAAATCCTCTTGCTTTTACGTTTGTGGCGTAGGCATTTCTTGAATAGCCTTGACTTTGTCGAGTCGACTTGATACCTCTTTTGTTGACGATGAAACCTAGGAGTTTTCGGATCTTACCAAAGGTGCATTTGTTAGGATTGATGATTTGAAATTTCCTTAGCCGCTGAAACAACTTCAAGAGATATTCTATATGCTCTTCTTTAGTGTCAGACTTTGCTATCATGTCATCCACGTAGACTTCAATTTATTTGTGCATCATATCATGAAAGAGAGTAGTCATTGCCCTTTGGTAAGTTGCGCCTGCGTTCTTTAATCCAAACGGCATTACTTTGTAGCAAAATGTGCCCCATGGCGTGATGAAAGATGTCTTCTCCATGTATTCGGGAGCCATTCTGATCTGATTATAGCCAGAGAAACCGTCTATGAAGGAAAAGACGTTGAACTTTGCAGTGCTATCCACTAGCATGTCGATATGCGGTAGTGGGAAATCATCTTTTGGGCTTGCTTTGTTCAAGTCTCGATAGTCAACACACATTCTGACCTTTCCGTCTTTCTTGGAGACAAGCACTATGTTGGCTAGCCATTGAGGATATTGAAATGAAGAAACCTACGTGTTTTGGACTTCTTTTTGATTTTATCGGCCATTTCGGGGTGAACTCTTCTCAGTCTTTGTTTAATTGGTGGACACTCCGGTCTTAATGGCAAGTGATGCTCCACGATGCTGGTATCTAAACCCGGCATGTCCTGGTAGGACCAAGCAAACACATCAACATATCCTTTGAGAAGATCTATCAGTTTGCCCTTGACGTTGCTGTCGAGTAGAGCTCCGATGTTTACTTCTTTTTTGTCTTCCTCAGAACCTAAGTTGATTGCTTCCAAAGGATCTTTGTGAGGCTGAATGATCCTTTCCTCGTGCTTAAGTAGTCGAGAAATCTCATCCGGGATCTCTTCTTCAAATTCTTCCTCGGCGACTTCACTGGGGATTTCAAAGTTGGGAGAGAGCATAGAGTTATTGCTTTCAATGGATTTGTCCATCTATTAATCTGCATATTTGATTTATGTTTGATTAATTAACTCTTTTCATCATTTTTGTGTGAAAGTATTGTCTGATTATTATTATTATATTGTTTTTGAAGATTTTTATTGTGTTTTAGGATTATCATTTCCAAGAAAGGGTAAAATGAAAAACAAACACAAAATGTGGAATCAAACAATGCTTTTATTATGATTCACAATATGAAGCGGGGCCTAAATACAAACTCATTTGTCTTGGGAAGAGACAAAGAAATTATTTAAAGCTAAACCTATAAAACATCTCTTCGCCTTGGGCGAGGAGTTCAAAACAAAAGCAAAAATAAACTACTTAGAACTATGAACATTAGTCAGAACTGCGGAGGCTTAGATAGTGAACTCCTTGGTCAAGATACTCTGGTAGTTTTCCACTTGGCTTAGTTCTTGAATAGACTTTGGTCTTTGGTCGAGCAGGCTTTGAAGACTACGGGCGATTTGCCTTTTGTCTTCTTGGCTTGATCTTCTTACGCTTGATGGACGGATCGAGAAGCATGGGATACAACATATGTACTTTCTATTAGCATTCGTATTGAATTTTGAGGATGTACTCTCCAATCTTACAGTGAAGAGAGACTGGTTGTCGTGACACTTTCCAATTCATATCCGAATCGTATCCACGATCTTGATAATTACGTTGATGTAGTGATAGTTAAGATGCGGTTTAACAAACTCCAGGCGTTAAGCGTGATCTTCATTCGGAATCTCAATTGGTTGATGAGATCGAGAAGATGGGTATAACTCTTACGGTTGACTTGGATACTCAAAGGATCGTCCCGTCGATTAAATGGATGTCTTCATCGATTTTTGAGCTTTCGGTGCGGTATACTTCACCATGTAGTCAAACTTTCCACTTGGTTCTCCCAGGTATCCCAAATTCGGAAGGACGGTGGATTTTCATTCTCGTTCTTTTGTAGGGACATGCCTTTGAATTGGTCGGTCGGAGGATAGAATGGCGTCTGATTCTTCTGGGACACATATTGATTTGGTAAGATAAGCGCTCCACTTTTCGGATCGGAGAGATCGTCTTCATCACCTTCATGGTGGAACATTAACCTCTTGAAGAGGGGTTTGAAAACCCCAGCGGAATACTTCTACGATTGGGCGAAGAGTTTCATTCCTTTGATTGTCTTTAGAAATCTTGGAGCAAACAGAGCCCGACCTTTGTCTAGTTGTTGTGAGTTTTATTACTATAGATGATACGCTTTTCCTTGTAGATTCATCTTCGAAGAGATCCTTGGGCTGCGTCCCTTGGCGTATTAGTTGGTGTGATGAAAGAAAAGGTGGATAAAGGGCTTACTAATAGCAACTTTCACCGATGATGGTCACTAGCTTCCCGTTTACTATGAACTTTAGTTTTTGATGGAAGTGGATGTCACGTCACTTCGTGTATCCATGGTCCTCTGTAAACAAGCGTATGCGGTAGCACGTCCATGACTTGGAAGGTGATTTGGAAGGTATGCGGACCAATCGTCATTGGAAGGTCGACTTCCCCAACTGATTTCCTTGACCCATCAAAGGCTCTTTACGACTATATCATTGAATTTCATCGGCGTTCCTTTGTAAGCTAAGCGAGCTAGAGTCGTTTTGGAATTACATTTAAGGATGAACCGGTATCCACCGATCGTTGGACGAGAGTCAGATTGAAATCATTGAGATATGCGAGCAGTTGTGATCTTTCCTTCCTCAGGAAGTTCTTCATCCTTTGAAGCTTAAGTTGTTGCAAGTGTTATGTTGCCTCTGATTCCCCAATTGATGCGTAGTCACATCGTGATCTCGTAAAGCTTGATCACTTTCATCAAAGCTTCTCGGTGGGCTTGAATTTAGAAGTAGAGATAGTATCGAAATCTTGGAGAAGTGCATCGGTGATCCACAACTATGTACTCGCTTTCCTTGATTAGCTTAATTTCATTGAAATACGAGTTGGCGTTGGTTCCATCCGGGCGGTCCAGCGTTTTCATTTAATTACCAGCGGGAATCCTCGTGGGGTTCTCGGGCGTGATAGTTTTTTCTAATAATAGGAACAACATGCGGCTTTGGTGGCGGGTATGTACTAAATCCATTCGCGTTACTCGTCCTATCTCGATTATGTTAACATCGGTGAAAAGGTTGGCATGGGTTTTCCTTCCGTCTTCATCATAGTCGCAGTATTGATATGGGCCTTTGTTAGGCGTATGGAGCAGGGACCGGGTGAGCGGATCACCAGGACTCTGGAACTTTTGAACCGTTATTTTCAACTTCCACATACTCGAGGCACGTTGAAGCGAGGGATAATGGCGTTTACTTGAATTTCAGAGTTGATATCACGAGACTAAGCTCATGCGGAAAATGCCCTACCATACTCACGTCGTAGTCATTTACATTTACGAAGATACGAATATCACCAATGTCTATGCAGTTGAATGTCTACTTTATGATTTGGACATCCTCGAAAATCCTTAAGCGATTTAAGCTTTGTAGTCATGTTGGTGGCGCGTTGTCTTTATGTATCATGGGCTGTACCAAACTTTCTCTTATCATATTTACATACGTGACAAGATACCAATCTGTATTCCTTAGTATCAAATTCACGGTATGTCCACTATGATTGGGAAGTGGATTTGCTTGCGTTTGGATTTTATTTACGAAGGAGAGAAGATTAGACCTTACTAACCTTTGTACTTGACTTTTAGTGCTATGCAATGTTCGAGATCATGACCGGGTGCCCTTGATGAAAAGGCGAGATCACGTCCTTTGTACCACCATGGTAATTTTAAGTCTGGAGGTGGTAACCTTGTTTGCACAAGATCCCTTTCTATTAATCACGGGATATAGTTTAGGTATCGTCATTGGAATCGGATCAAGCGTGAGACCGGGCGCCGCAGTTACGATTGTTGAGCTATTCGACTGTTGTCGAAATTGAAGTTTCTTTGAGCGTGGAGCAATTCTGTATTTGAACTTGTATTAACAATTGGTATGGAAGCTACCTATTGTTGTCGGTGACATTCTTCCTTGGTTTCCCTCGGGATACCATTCCTATGTCATGTTCCTTCCTTTTTGGAAAACTAGTTCCAACCTTCTTGGTTCCTTTGAAGTCCTATTTCTACGGTTAGTCTGTTCGAACTCCTTCCTCTCCGCATTCCATGCTTACCATCTGGTGAAATCTCGGGCGTTGGCGATCATTAGTTTGTAGTAAAATGGGCCAAGGTGTTTAAGAAAACCTTGGTTCCTTCTCTCTAACGGTGGGTTGACTTGGGACAATTTCCCTCAACGTTGGCGTATTCTTTGAATGTCTCTTTTCCTTCGAGACATGGGCGGAGTTGATCCGATGCGGAGCCATGTCAAGTTGAATTTGTCTTTGTTGGACAACCGCCTAGGTCATTGAATATCGGATATTAGCACTATCTAGTCCCATGTACCACTTCAGTGCGGCACCGGTGAGACTGTCTTGGAAATAGTGAATTAGCAATTGGTGATTGTCGTTGTATGTAGACATCTTCCTGGCATACATCGTAAGATGACTCTGCGGGCAGGAATTTCCTTTATACTTTTCAAAGTCAGGGACTTTGAACTTTGCAGGTATCCTTACGCGAGGAACTAGGCACAAATCATGGAAATTTTTCCCAAACAATTCCTTTCCACGGATTGTTTTAATCTCAAGCTGCATCTTATGAAGCTCTCCCTGGAGATTCTCCATCTGGCCACGAGGATTCGTGTTGTCGCCTGGATTATGATAGACTTCTTATTTGCGGTGGTGTGCCTCTGGGCGGGTTGTCATAATCGGTTGAAAAGTCATAGTGACTTGCGGAAGGTCACTCCATCTTTGTGGAGTAAGTGTTGGATTCTATAAAGTAGGTATGGCGTGGTTGTTTGTACACGAGAAGTGGGTTGGCGAAATCCGTCTTAGAAATTGAAGGCATGCCCATGGATACCATACGGCATCTTGAAGAGTGGACTCTTGGCTTATGACGGTTGGCGGGTTAGTGATCTCTGAAATCGTCGCTTGATTTTGTTGCTCGATGTTTTTTCGACTTTCTTGTGATTATAGCGAACTTACCAAAGTGAGTCTCTCCACCTCTTCTTGAAGTGTTGTCAGCATCTTCTGACTCAACATTTTCTTGCTCAAAACCTTCCATTATTTTCCTTCTTTTTGAGCAGTATTGTATATATGCAGTTGGTACATGTCGTGGTCGAGAAACTCTAGGCGGCGACAGCGATCTTTCCTACGGAAAAATTCAGAAAGATCGGACTCTAAACAATAAACTCGATATGCACAAGTATGATGCATGATTATGAATGCATGGAAAAATTTCAAAAGAATTTCAGCGCTAAAGAAATTTACGGCAAATATTTGGATGGAAAACACTTATTTTATTAATTATTGAAAGAAGATTACAACAATTTTGTTTTTAAGCATAGCTCATACAATGATAAAATAAATGATAAAACTACAATCTAAACTAATTAATCGTCCTCGTCGGATGAAGATCCAAAAGATTGATGTAGCTTGACTTGAATTTCCTTTCCATAGTGAGCTTTCGGTTCGACTTTCTCGACTTTTAGCTTCGATGACTTTCTTCCACTCGTCGGGGGCGGGATC
The DNA here is from genome assembly GCA_021764765.1 of Vicia sativa. Classification (NCBI taxonomy): domain Eukaryota; kingdom Viridiplantae; phylum Streptophyta; class Magnoliopsida; order Fabales; family Fabaceae; genus Vicia; species Vicia sativa. The sequence goes on along the minus strand of CM038796.1, from coordinate 43,214,574 downwards.
GTGGTTGTCATTTCCTCAGCTTTCTTTTCTTTCTTTGATGTATCTTTTGATCGCGTTATCTTTCGTGAATCTTCTCATCTTTCTCCATGCGCCATTCATCTTGGAAGTAAAGCGTCTTTTCATGATCTTTGACACCTTCTTAAGCTTCTCATTTCAGTCGGTCTTAAAGAACTTGTCTTCAAAGCCTTTTCTCAAGCCTCGTTTGGCCAAAGCTTCTTGGTATTCTCCCGTAGTCTCAGCGGGAAAAATTGTTGATCACGGAAGGTGATGAGAACATGGGTTCTTCATAAGCATAAGGCATTGAATTCCTTCGCTCTTTTCTTTACCCAAGTGTAGATTTCTATGGCTATGCAATTTCTTGCATTACCCTTTTCCTTCCTTGGATGTGATGCCAAGCTCGATCATTACGGCTTTCAAACCTTGAGAATCTTCCCTTCATGATAAAGTAGCTTTCTCTTGTAAAACATAGAGTTTACTAGAATTCGCATACAGGGTTGGCGTCTCGCTAAAAATGGGTTGTAGTTGATTCCTCCTTTGGTACCCGATGAAGTGCGTTGGCAAATTCTCCACAATTCAATGATTTCCATCTCGTTTATGCGCGAGGTATACCAATGGATATAAGTGGTTAAGTAAGAGACATGAGTCTTCTTGACCATTCAATCATCTTTGTTTCGCGGAAGATAGGAGATTTAGGCAAGTGTGAGACAATCCATTTGAAGAGCAGTACCTGACACACGATAGTTCCATCTCCTTGCGATTCCTATGATGAATGGAAGTCGTGTCACCAAGCAAAGTGGGAGCAGGATTTTCAATCAGAAAGATCCTTATGGCGTTGATATCAGCGAAACTTGGGACGTTGGGAACAACACCATCCATAGATGAGTAAAGCTAAAATAGCTTCAAGGCTACCATACTACCCGACGGAGAATTTAGGCCTTCTCCATTAGGAACTTTGAAGTTAGTCTAAGAGTTTTCCTTTGGTAGTTAGGTTTTGTCTATCTCAGTTTCTTTAAGTGAGTCATTGTTGCAATATTTGGTGACTTAGGAATGGCTTCCAAACCATTGAAGGCACTTTATCGTCTTGAGATACCTAAGATGTGCTCTTCCAAAGTAGGCATCGGTGATAGTCGGGGAAAGTGAAGCAGCGATAGGCGGATCGTAAAAGCGAGCGAAAGTTTTGAAGTCCTTCATCAAAGTTAGTGTTCGGGAACGTTAAAGAGTTCCATAGCATTTTACGAAATCAGGGATCTTACCAAGGATGCTAACTCTTTTCTTTACATCGAGAATCCTAAAGCTGTATTTCTTGGTGAATCTTCCTCGGCGTACATCATTCTAACCTAAAATATTTACAAAGAAAAATCTCTTAAATTCTTTGGAAATGGGAAGAGAAATGAGTTTTTGAATGAATGCATGAATGCTACAAACATGGTTAGTAGTTATACACACGGTCAGCGAAGTCCGAGCATGAGGCCAGCGATAAGAATCAAGCGTGGGTAAGTTCTAAGGCTTATTCATACGTGAAGCAGGTTCTCTTCGATAATCACAGACTCAGCGCTTCTCTTTGAAATATTATCGGTTCTTTGAATACTCGAGTCAATAATATTTTTCAAGAAAAAATACTTTGATGGTCTCTCATGACAATTATTCTAAGCTTACGCTTGAATAATTTACGCACTACATCCTAAATGGCGAGGATGGGTTATGTGTTCTGACCACTCATCTTCGTAAGTTCTCTTGAAAGCAAAATGTCTTCGCAAATACTTGCTAAACACAATAATCCCAAAGCCTCCTTTGAGAGAGGATCTCAAATTAACTTAGTAAGATCGAGACTTCCCACGGGTTAATAGGACTATACCGCTAGATCTTAAAATGTTTCTTAAATCGGGTTAGGATTTCTTTCCATCGAGATAATCGTGAAAACACACAATAAAGAAAAACAAACATATGCACATATGAAAGCTTAACCCTTTTCTTTTTGAAAACAAAAAGCTTGGTGCTCTTGATCACATTTTTTGAAAATCAAAATTTAATCTTGACAAAATCGCCATTTTATGTTCGCGTTAAAAGTGGCCTTGAGGGGAAGAATCGAATTCGTGTTCTACGGCTCGAAACGATTTACTCTTTTGGTTTGTTTATAAAGATGCATGAGCATCAAGCTTTATTATTTTCAACCTGAGAAAATGATTATGAAAAGGGGAAGGCATTAATACCCTCGATTGATATGATATGCATTCGACTAGCCGAACTAGGCATAGCGCATTGGGGAGATTAGGGAAAGGGGTTTGTTATATAAAGGGAATAGATGGAGCACCTAAATATATATAGTTATCTATAGCTTTATATATGAATATGTTTGATATGTTTGTGTGTTTTAAATTACTATTTCTATGATTGGGAAAGTTTCTCCTTTGGATTTTAGAAGGGTAGATTATGTGGGATCCTAGGTTTTGTTATTATTGTGCTTTCAAAGATCATTGGGATCTTACGCATACATATCCTTAATGGGAATCGAGAGCATTTGTAGCTTTCGGATCTAAAGGGATCTATGGTTTGTTTGGTTTGAGGAGAAAAGAAATTTGCTCCAGGATGGGACCTTGTGCCTACGTATTCTCAAGGATGTTGAGAAAGTGGAGCAATCGTAGTTCCACTTATGCTAGTGGAAGCAGCGGGAGGTTATTAAGAATCAGACAAATGTCATCTTAATCAGCGTATCTAATCTATTTCATCACATACATTTTGAAAGGTTGATGGATGAATCTTTCATACATAAGTTATAGGTGTTTTGCTTGAGTGTCAAGCGTTACCATACGAGTTTTAGAAAGATATTTGAAAAGATGATTAAATCTTTTAATTATAAGCATTGGGTGTTTTCTTGAGTGTACAAGCGTTACCACTTACGATTAAGAGATGTTTTTTGTTTGAAAAAGTTTTTGATTGTATGTGATGTGATAGATGAGATACTTTTCCATAGAGATGATAGATGTCTAAACCTCAGGAGAAATTTATTGGATTAAGGGGATGCTTTTAAGAAGCCCATGGGTCCTTGTATTGTAAGCCGAGGAGGCATTAGAGGTCATCGGGGTCATCGAGGGTCCTGTGAAGCTCGAGAGGAGGCTATAGGGTATGGCTGGCTTTGGCTTTAAGAGGATTTCATGGAAACCATCCTCTTAGGATTTCAAAGCAATTTCATAGAAATTATACTCTCGGGGTTCTATCTTAGCGGGTGATTCTTTGTATTAGAAGCCCAGGAGGTACATTAAGAGATTTCTGGTCTCTTTCTTGTTTGATGCCCGAGAGAGGCTAAACTCGATGAGGAGTTCTTTTGAGCGAAGCCCGAGGAGACTCAGCGAAGTGTTGTCTTATATGAAGCCTAGCGGAGGCTAAACTCAGATGAATGAGTTTTCTTATATGAAGCCTAAGAGAACTCGGATGAAATGAGTTACCTTGTACAAAGCCGAAGAGCTAACTTTGTGGGAACTTATTTAGACTAGTTGTTATGTTATAACTAGGCAGTTGTATAAAAAAGTGTATGGTTTATTCACGAGGGGTTTATGAAGGAAATATAAACAAATGCATGTAGAGTTTATTTACAGAGTTTATGAAAGAAATGTAAACAAGTGTGTGTAAAGCGAGCGTTTGACAGCGTAACTTGATTATTACAAGTTTGAATACATGCGAGGAATAGTATGTACACAGTATTTATATGCAGAAATGTATGTACATATGATGTTTGGGACTTACAGTAAGGGAGGCCCGTTGGTTTAAGCGTTTCAGGAATAATGCTCCTTTTAATACCAATGGTATTCTATATCTGGCGAAATGAAAACAAGCAGAAGATTTATTACTTGAGTATTTACAAAGATATCAGTATAATGTACAAGTAAAATTGGTATGTACATAAAAGAATTGGATATGTACAAGGAAATAATTATATAAAATTTTGGGACTTACAGTGAGGAGGCCCATGATCGATTAAGAAATCGAGGAAAAAGCGAGTTCGGTTTATCTTCAAATCGGATCGATCATGGAAAAAAAGATGTAAGTTTGATGAAAAGTTTTGAAAAGCTCTTGAAAGTGTTTTTGAAGGATGAAGTATACTTACAGAAGTTTGAAAAAAGTTTGAACTTGATTTGAAAAAGCGTCTTTGAAAGTGCTTTGAAAAGTACTCAAACCGTATTGTTTATTTCGATAAAAATATAATCAAAAGTTTTTAATTTTTTGACATTATCATAAAATAGACATGTTAAATGACATGTGTGCAAAAATCACCTCAAAATGAGGAGTTTTGATTGGGGTTTGAAGAAGTCAAAGTTTGAAAAAATGTGAAGAGAAAACAAAAAGTTTGGCAAAAATGGTCCCAGGCTCTGGAACCCGGGACCATTGGGCAAGCGTTAAGGCAAAGTGTTAAGAGTGGTGGCAGCCGCTGGTCGTGATACATCCATTATGCATCGACTTCATGTTATTATATTATAAACTAAATGTTTGAATTTGAAAAAAGCGAACTCATCTTAACCTTCCTCGATCCTTGATGAACCATGGATTCTTTGTTTCTCAATGAAATTGCGATGTAAACATCAAACTTGATCGAAATTGAACCGGGAACATGATGATGTGGGTTAATTTCATTTATTTTAGTTTAACATGATTAAATTTCGGAATACACAAGAACCACAGTTCTTTAAAATCAAATTGAAATCGTGTATGGACATGGATTCAAGCAATTAGTTTAGGGTTAATGATCGGTGAAGGTGCGAAACAAAGCGACCAAGATTTTTTGAGCTGAAATAAGAAATCAAGGGTTTGAAGTTGAGTCACTTACCTCTTGAAGCGAGATCGAAATCTTCAAAGGAGTTATTACGGTTGATGTTTAAGGATTCTTTGGAGCACCGGTGAGCTTCGAGGAGCGATGTGAGGATGCTACACTTGCCTTGAATCAACGAATTATTGACCAAGTCCACTTACATATGCTTGAAGTGAAACTTCGAATCGTGTTTGGAAGTGTTACTGAGTTCAAGAAAGGCGGTTGTATCACTCATATGAGATGTATGGATGATGTTTGAATGATCAAAACCACAACTGCTCGAGCAATATCGGTTTTGAAGTTTAAAGCGGTTTTGCAAGTTTTGAAATATGAAAATTCTGGTTTTAGTGATTCTTGTGTTGATTTTAAGTTTCAAACCGATACATATTGATTTTAAGACATGTTGAACACCAAATCTCTCATGGTTTTCACAAGTTTTGAAAATACAAGAATTCTCACTATGAACTATGTTACTTGAAATTTAAGAATAAAGAAAGCTTGTTTTGGCATAACTTTGGTGTGGTTTCAAATGGAAAACGACCTCATTTATAGGTCAAAAAATCAGTTAAGACAAGAAGATTGGCTTGGTTTGGATGACTTGCCTTAGGGAAAGAAAGTCTTTTTGCCATAAATGCAAAAGGAACCTTCCTTTTAACCATGGTTAAATTTAACGATCTTATATCCATCATAATTACCTCTCAACTATTTTATCAGCTCTAGCCTATCTCCAATTAGTGACAAGGCTTCTAGAAGGAGATTTTGCAAAAAATGACTTGTAATTTTGAAGGTTGTACTTGAAAATCATGGCTTTTGGAGCCTATGTTTCAAAATCAAAAGTATAGCTAGACACATTGGATTTGCAAGTTCTTGGACATTTTGGAAAGCTTGTTTCAGGGCTACAACTTTCATGTTTTGAGTTTTGCTAATTCCAAATGGAACTATGTGAAAATTTCCATGAAAGTAGGAAAAATGTGAAATTTCAACACTGAAAATTTTCAAAGTGTTGAAAATTTTGACTTTGTTGACTTTCCAAATTTCTTGATTTTTATGATCATGATGGATCATTTGAAGTATTTTGATGATGGAAAAGTTTTATCTTGAAAAAGTTGACCAAAAGTCAAAGTTTGACTTTTAGGTCTTGGATGAAATTTCATTAGATGATCCAGTGTTGATGAAGTATGTGAACCGTGATGTTTTGAATCCAGTGGAATCAACATGTTGTATTGGTGATGAAGATCAATATCCAAGCAAAAATTCATTCATTGATCGGAAAATCGTGATGCTTATCCTCGATGAAATCACTAATTGGTCGATCCTTGATAGATCATGAGGAAAAGTTGGATATCCCGAAGATCGAGAGGTTGATGATTTGATTAAGATAGATCAATTGAGGTGGTGAAACTCAAACCCTAATTTATTACCTCTTGAATCGGATGAAAATTTGTGAAACCACGATTGTGACACTGTAGAAGCCCGTTAATTACATACAGTGTTAGTGATGCTGATGCATATGTAAGGTGGTATATTAGGTCAAAAATTGGGGTATGACAATACACGAGGATGTCATGATGACAGAACTCGCTGGATAAACATCCTTGATTAATGGTTTAAATACGGTCTCCACGGTAAGGGTGTGACCTTACATCATAGCATTTTGAAACTCCAATGAGGATTCACTAGAATTCCAATTGAAATGAAACTAACAACTTGCTGAGGATTTATGAAATGCTCCACAACCCTCTACCAATGATAACATACATTTGGAGAAATTCATCAAGGATACCGTTAGTGATAACCTACGTGTCTAATCCTCCATAAAAAATCTTGTTGGGTAACACTTATTCACGTTATTTGGAGAAAATGTTGTTGACTTTTGCATCGATGCGATAAATACACCGCAAACAAACAAATATTCTGCAACATATTGTTAGTGGAATTCCATAAGTGTGATATGACACTTTGCACACCACCGGGTCGCGTAAGTTTCAAAGTAAGAACTTTCTCATCATGGTAAAACTAGCAATGTTTCTATATGCAAAATTTTATCACAAAATTAAGCGCTTTTGCAATCAAACGATAAATGCAAGAAATTAATTTACAATCAAAACTCATTTATTGATTGGAAATGGGCACGCTAATAAGGCGAGTACAATAGGAAGCAATTTACGGAATGAGTCAATTGGAAAAGTAAAATAAGAGGAAAACTAAAACACGTGGTAATGCGACAATGGATCTTCATCGGGTTTGACCACTTATCACTTTTCTAACTCACGACTATCTCATCACTTTTCTTTTCCTAAAAGATGAATGGGTGATCCTTTGCCCTTTGAGTAGCCATGATGTAAACACGAGAGGTCTGTTGTTGATCGGCCGGGATATAGCTTGCTCTTATTTCCTTCTCTCGACTTGAATAAGTCTATGCATAGTATTCTTGACTACATTCGCGTTTGGGTGAGTGGAAAATCTTCTCCATCCATTGTTGAAAGCATCATGGCACCACCAAAAACTTTATTTACCCTGAAAAGGGTCCCCGTAATTGATCCACTTTCTTGAGGATCACCACGAGGAAGAATTATCCTCTTGACATGAGGTCACCGGGCTTGTAGTATTGAGTCGCACCCTCTTGTCATACACTTTTCTCATTCTCTGTTGATAAACCTGCCCATGACACCTGACCACTAATCTTTTCTCATCAATGAGGCCTGGCAAGGTCTGGCCAGATTCTTCACAATTCATCTTCATCGAGCTCTGCCTCTTTCATGATTCTTAATGAAGGGATCTCAACTTCAATAGATAATACTTCCTCCATTCCATAGACTAGAAAGCGGGGTTTCTCTGTCGAGAATGCGTGATCCGATAACCATGCGAGAGAAAAAGACAACATCATGCTAATCTCGATAGATCACTACCATTTTTACATGATCTTCTTTTTGTTTTCTTTTCGCTTGACAACACCATTCATCTTGAGCGTCTGAGGCAATTATGATGTTTAATATTGAAGGACTCACAGCTCCTTCATCATCTTATTAAGAGTCGCCCATTATCGGTGATGATCTTATCACAAATCCCATAAGGAGATGATATTGTGCTTGATAAATTGGGCAACCACATGTTTGGTGACATTTGCATAAGATGCGGCTTGACCCACTTGGTGAAGTAGTCTATAGCAACGAGAATAAATCGGTGTTAGTTGGATGTATTTGGCTCAATATTTCCAATCATGTCGATGCATAGAAAAGCGAGGAGAAGTCAAAACATTCAAGGTGATGGTGGCACATGCACCTTGTCAATATACAGGGGCACTTATATGATTCGAGCATGATTAAAGCAATCAAAATCCATGGTAGACAAGTAATACCTACCTCACAAGATCTTTTTAGCCATGGTGTGCCTGGGAATGAGTTCCAATGAGCCCCGTGCATCTCCTCGATGATCTTTGCGACCGTTCTTGTCGACACGTATGAGCGCGACTGTCATGATGTCTGATATAACAAATTGTTTACGAGGAAGAATTTTGTTGAAAACCTTCTCAATAACTTCTTATCCATCATAGAAGCTTCCTTGGGATACTCTTGAGTTTCAAGGTATTGCTTAATATCATGGAACCGGGTTCTGAGTCCTTTTCCCTTGACCTCAAAGCAAAGGATGGCTCATCTAATATTTTAATAGTGATCGGGGTGTTCATTAGCCCACTTGACATTGAACATTGATGCTAGGGTAGCTAAAGCATCGGCCAAATTAGTCTCTTCTGTGAGATATGATCGAGTAATCTCCTCGAGTAAGGAATCGGTTCATCATATGATCTCGATAAAGAATCAAATTTGGTTGGCCGAGTCTCAATTGCCATTGATCGGCTTATCACAAGTGCATAGTCTCCATACACTTTCAAATGCTTAATTCTTAAGTCGATAAATAAGCCTCGATACCAAATATGTAAGCCTCATATTCAGCCATGTTATTGAATGCAATCAAGCATAATACGGATGTAAATGGGACACGATGACCATATGGGGTAGTGATTATTGCAAACACCATTGCCCAAGGCATTAGAGGCAGTCGAAATGCCATGACCATTTCAATCGATCGGGTCCTTCATTTGGGTCAAGAATGTTACAATTCACGATATACATGATGTCTTCATTAAATTCAAATCTCATGGGATGATAATCATCCACGGGAGTGGGAAGCGAGAATCCGCCAGAACTACTCTTGATAACTTTACGGTAGTATCATATCATACTCTGTTAAAATCATTTGTCGTCTAGACTCAACTTTGTCAAAGTTGGCTTTTCAAAGATGTACTTAATCGGATCCATTTTGGATATCAACAAGGTAGTATGAGTCAACATATCTTGCCTTAGTCGTGACAATGACAAAAACACAATAAGTTTTCTCGGCGGTGGTATTTTTCTCATAGTCGATAAAATTTTTGCTAAGGTAACATATTGCATGCTCTTTTTGACTAGACTCGTCATCTTTGTCTCATACACACATTTGAGCCTTGAGCATCGGATACATAACCACGGCTACCCTCCATGGGAGGCATGGGGATCGGAGGTTCCTCTGATACTCTTTTATCTTATCGAATGCAAATTGACAATCGTTATTCCACGACCACTTGATCTTTTCGCAATAGTTTGATAATCGGTTCACACATGGCAATCATATGAGAGATGAATCTAAAGGTGTAGTTTAACCTCCTAGAAAGCCCGCGAGCTCTTTTTAGTTTTGGTTCAAGCATTTCTTGAATTGATTTCACTTTAGCAGGATCAACCTAGATGCCTCTTTTAAACTTGACAAAGCCTAGCGGGTTTTCTGATCGTACTCAAAAAATGCAGCATTTTAATTCATCCTCGACCTTAATTTACGACCTATCAAACAACTTTTTAAATGCACGGTGCTCTTCTTCGTCTTGAGATTTTGTAATCGTGTCGTGGACATATACTTGATCTCTTTGTGATTCATGTCATGAAAAAAGTCACGATTGCTGGCGATAGGTTGCCAAGCGTTCTTCAATCAAAGGCATCACCTTATAGTAGAACATAACCCACGAGGGTGATAAAAGTTGTTTAGCCATGTCTTGCGGTGCCATCTTAATCTAATTTTACCGGAGAAATCATCCATAAATAAAACACTTTTGCATGAGTTGTATTGTCACCAATATATCAATATAGGAAATGGAAAATCATCCTTTGTCTTGGCTCTATTTAGATCTCAATAATCACACATATTACTTTTCCTTCCTTTTTGAAATGCAGGCACAATGTTGGAAACCCATAAGGGATAAGAAATGACATTCGAGAATATCGCGTCAAGTTACGGACTTCCTCTTTGATCTTCTTAGACATCTCGGGATGAGTTCTTCGAAGCTTTTTCTTAACAGGAGGACAATATTATTTTAATGGCAGCTTGTGCACAACAATGTTGGTATCAACCAGGCATGTCTTCATAAGACCGGTGAATATAAATACTCTCGGAAGTAATTCATGGTCTTTACTTCACATGTCTTCCAAGCATTGACTTTAACTCTCGTCGCATCTTGATGCCAAGATCCACGTTCTCAATCTTTTCCTGATGCGGTTGGATAACCCTTTCATCTTGCTTTAACAATCTTGCTAACTCTTGGGGAGTTCACAATCTTCCTCTCTTCTTGAGCTTGGTTTATCAGTTTTAAAAGTCATAAGTGATGGCATAGCCGTCATCAAAGGGATCCATTAAGATTGTGGGATTATATTTGTATGATTAGTTTTATGTTTATTTTAGTTTTTGGGATGAAAAGAAAATAAAAATAAAGCATTTCCATTTTGCGTTTTAAAATTGTGACTTAAAATAGAAAAACAGAGAGAAAAATATTTGAATGAAAATGTGTTATTTATTTAATGATAAAAACATTGCATATGCAAACAAGGTGGCCATACATATGATTCACTATGCCTTAGGCAGAGCACAAGGGTATTGCATGATAAGAAAACAAAAGAAAATTATTCTTTGACTATTGTGATTGGGACATAGTCTTCACCAGTCCAATTATTCAATTCCACGCCAGGGACACTGGGGCGGATCCACTTGTCAATGTCAAACTCATTATCAGAATCATCAGCAGTATTCACTTGTCTAGAACCGATGTTGTCGATTGAGAACTTGATAGGTATGGTCAAATTAGGTGCCTTGAGGATTGTGATGCAAGCAGGTCAAAGCCAGCCGAACTTATTGTATTTAGGCGTCACCTCACTATCTTGCCCGACCTTTATGTGGCGTCTCTTTTCTTCTCCTCTTGAGGTCTTTGCTTATGAAAGTTTCAAATCCTAAAAGGGGTTTCATGCCTTGTAGTCAATTTCAACATATCGAACAAGGTGAAGTGGCCTTGCATACTCTTCTTGACATAAACCATAATGGTCTTTCCGTTGACAGGGTACTTGAGCTTCTGGTGGAGAGTGGATGTAATTGCCCCAGCTTTATGGATCTATGGACGACCAAGAAGGAAACAATAGGCAGGTTGTATGTCCATGACGAAGAAAGTAGTAGTAAACAGCTGGGGACCAATCTTGATTGGAAGGTCCAATTCTGAAAAGACAGAACATCTCGACCCGTCAAAAGCTTTCACAATCAGATCGTTGGGCCGCAATTCAAGACCACCATAATCAATTTTCATCAATGCTGACTTGGGATTCACATTTAAAGAGGAACCAGTGTCCAGCAAAACATGAGAGAGTGTAATGCCCCTGCACTCCATAAAAATGTGTAACGCCTTGTTGTGGTTCCTGCACTCTGGAGGGAGCTCAAAGTCTGTCAAACCAACGTTGTAATAGCTTTCTAAATTCCCCGAATATAATACAAATAAATCAGAGTTTACATGCAATTAAAGGGCTTCACAATTAATTAAAAATATAAATTTCCAATACATATGCCATGCTTAGCGGAGGAACATAATTAAATCAACACATGTTTAACACAGCGGAATTATTTATTCAAAACTTGGATAATTCAAACCAAATAAACACCAATCAGGTCAGCCTTAATCCATAGAAATAATTATCCAACTAAAACAATTAAACAATTTAGAATGTAATAGTAACTCTAAAGATAGCGTTCCCGGTGTTACAAGACGGGCATGTCACTGATAATTAAATAGCTGCTGAGCCATCCTCACCAACTCCTAAGCGCTATAGCCAATCTAAAATCATCAAAGTAAGAGTGAGACTACATCATAATTAAAATACATTATGAATTCATAAAATAAATAAATTTCATAAGCTATTATGTCTGATGAAGCGACTTTGAGATTTTTATATCATAAATGTAGGAATAGCAAAGTCGCCACCGACTTTTCTTTTATCAATTAAGGGAAGGTAAAAAATGAGAAAAAGACCTTCGTTAGATTACGAGTAAGGAGAAGGTTATGAAAAGGAAAGGTATTAGCACCCTTTCCATCCGATTATCTGAACTCTTAGTTACTCTTAGATCATTTTAAAAGTTCTTTACATGTGTTTGACAAAATGTTTTGAAAAAGGCATTTCGCTTTGACTTTGTAATGATTCATGTAGGAATGTATACAAAGTGTTAGGAAATGTTTCATTTTGAAAAGTTTGAACTTTGACAAAAGTGTGAGGTGTGAAAAGTATTTGATTGAGCAAGCAACTAAAGTCTTATTACCTACTTTCGGTGGTCGTTTCGTGTTGTTTACTTTCCTTTAGAATAATATCCATACCATTAGTTGGTAGGTAACCCCATTCGTTGGATGTAAAGGGACATTCGAAGGGACATCGGATGGTCATAGAAGGCAACTTGTAGGAAGTATCCTAGCACATTCGAAGGGACTATCATCATTTTTAAGTAGGCAATAATCGAGGTCAAGATCATGTATTCGTGGCGTGATTTCGGTATGAGTTATCTTGGAATTATGAGTGATCTCCATTTTATCTTGCCATTGCGCCTAATTACTAGCGAGTTTATAAGTGCGAGAAAATAAATTAGGAAGTAAAGTCTGCTATTACATGGCTTTAGAGCGATTACATAATAAGAGTGCGGAAAATAAAAGTCCTAATTAAACTATTACATCCATGGCGGTTACATAATTGAAAAAAATAAAAGCAAGAAAAATAGTCAGCGTTACAACATGAACAAATACATAATCGAAATCTGAGAGAAATTGCATAAGAGGAAAATGTTAGTAAAGAAAAATATTTTGAAAGGAAAAGCGGTTTTATGTTAGTAATGACATTAATATGATAAGATAAATTTTGGTAATTTTCTGAATCGATTTGGTAATTTAAAAACAATTAAAAGTCATTTAAATGATTAATTAGAAATTAAATAAAATATGCATGCAAAATAATAATTTTAATGCTAAAAGTTAAATAAGTATTTTTCGATGATTATGCAAAAATAAATATTTTTGGTGTTTTTAGATGCATGATAAAAATATTTGAAGATAAATTAAAATGTGAAAAATATTAAAAAAATATAAGTTAGTTTTCAAAGAGTAAATAGATGGTCTTTCGAGGATCGAGCGGTGACCATTGAGAGAATCTTCCCATCGCTTGCCTTTACCACTCGGCCAGTGTACTTGGTGTCATGGAATTACAAGCGAATGCTTATAAGGGTTTGCGATGTCGAGTTTGTGAGTTCAGCACGCGATCATCCGTGTGGGTCAATTGAATGGATGGGCAGATCAATTTCTCCCTCACGCCACGCATGTTGTCAGCAGATCAAACAAGTCAGCAGGGCCACAACTTGATCGTCTTCTCGATGAGACAAATCTGCAAACTTGAGAAATAGCAAAAATAAATGGCAAGGAATACCTACCCCTAAATGAGCCCTTGCGAGATCCATTGGTGGCATTAGTTTTCACAAAGTGCACATACAAGGCGATTCGAAGAAAACAATTCAAAAACCTAACCTTAGCCGTCGACAGGGCGTTCAAGTATCAAAGCGATGGTCGGATCTTTCCTATGGAACCTCATGAACACATTAGAGTGGTTAGTTTTGATTAAAACATGCAGATAATAAAAATACAAATTCAAGAAAATATGAATATGTGTGATCATGTATGGCTCGATTCGAGTTGTTTCAACCAGGTAATGATGTATACCTCCAAAATACCTTAGAACCAATGGAATAGATGAGAGAATTGAAAGTGGCTGGAACTTGGAATCGATTTTCACAACTTTGAAGAAATTTTTAGAAAAATAAGGGTTGTTGTAGGGCTAGGGTTTAAGTCCTTGGCTTTGTGCATATATGTTGGGTATTTATAGAGTGAGGAATGAGAGCAAAAAGAAGGAAAAAGATATGTCATTCAATGTAAATATTTCCTTTCAAATAAAATCCAATCTTTTGAAAATTTGATTTTCTCTTCCATATGAAACTAGCACAATTTGCAAGTCTTGTGGGCTATCTTGGACCTCAAGTTTGATAAAAATCCAATCCATTTGAAAATATATCTTGTTCTCATATTTTATATAATTTAAATTTGAATTTAATGCTTTTAAATTAAAAAATAAATCAAAAAAATAGAATGTAGTCATGGCAAAGCATCAATAGGTCACAAATAATATTATAAACAAGTTTGGATCATAAAATTATAGGCGTTTTGGAAAAAATTGCATTTTGACAAATATCTCTCTTTGTGCACCTCTTCAAAAATGCCCAAATTGTGCAAGGTGTATTTTGCTCAATTTTCCACATTTTTTAGTGTTCTTGGACTTTTTAGAAAGCTCTAAGTGTCCTCTAAACAACCTCTTTTGTTTCATCTCAATTGGAATTTCCATGCTCAATAAATATTCAAAACAAAAAGTTGACTTTTTGTTGACTTTGAAAAGGACCTGTAATGTTTTGATCCATATCTTCCAAATGAAGCATTTTTGAACATTCTTGTGAGACATGAAGTTGTAGAAATGAATTCTCTTCAAAATGAGAGGTGGTGGAAAAATTCTAAGAAAGTATGAAAAGTTATGCTCGATCAAAGTTGATTGACTTTTCACTAGAAAACCCTAATTTGGAAAGTTTGACTTTTGTGCAAATCTTGAGTTTTCTTGATGAATCATGATCAACCCTTGATCAAATGATGAATGTGACTTCAAAATGAGGATGTTGACCAAAAATCGGGAAGTTTGTTGTATGTTGACCACGAGTTGACTTTTGTCCAATACTGTTGATTTTCAACCATCGACGATTAATAAAGGGAAATTTGACTTGTGAGGCTTGAAACTTGACATGGAGAATATTTGAAGCATATGAGGAGGCATGATGACCATTGGAGATGTTGGAAGTCCATCTTGATGAAATTTCCAAACTTGAGTTTGGGTTGATTGTTTAGGATAGGGTTTGTCTGATCGATCCTTGAGGAATCCTTGAGTATAGATGTATGCAATGCCTTGAGAATAGGAGGAAAATTTTGGGGTATGACTGCCCTGTTCAATCTTGTTATCTTTGGAAGGGTTAGATTAGCATGGTCACCTTCGTGACACAGGTTAGAAGATGATTGAACACTCGGTACACACACAATTGCACTCATTGGTGATGATGCGGGGAATGGGCTACGAGATGCCATTTAGAGAAGTTGGAGATTTATTTGGGGAATGAGTCATCGTTAGACTCAAGGGTGTAGTGAATAGGAGGTAAATCGAAGATGGGCTTAATATGCCATACGGAATGATCGATGCTTGGAAGTGAGCAAATGCGCTAGGCTCTGTGAATTCTGGAAGTGGAAGGGGCATGGAGATGGGCTTAAGATGCCATCCAGAGGTCCTACGTTAGAATTCGTGCTCATCTTTGAAGTTATTGGTTTGTATTGGTTTTTAACCAAATATGCAACGATACAGCGGAGAAATGTCAGAAATAGTCGGAGATGGGCTTAGATGCCATCTAAAAGACCGAATTAAATGCGCTAGACTACGTAATTCTTTGATAATAAAGAGTCGAACAAATCTTCGTCTTGATTACTAAAGAGAATAATAGTCGGCAAAATGTGGATAGCTTTCTGTTGTATCGGTATTGATCAATGCACATTATCGGAGGATAACTTGGGCGGTCGTTTAGATAGTTTTCCGTCGGCAGGCGTTAATCACGGACCAATTGTCGGGAGGACAACAAGGCGATCGTTGAATAGTTTTCATGTCGGCTTGGGCATTAATCTGGACCGGTTGTGGAGGACAACTAGGGCGATCGTTCGAGATAGTTTTCCGTCGGCCGGGCATTAATCACGGACTGTTTGTTTTAAGTGATTTTCACTGTTTGGGAAAAACAAAAGAAACTTTGATGGAACATCGTTAGTCTTATGTAAATTATGATGCATGACAATGTGTATGAATGACATATGCAAATTATGACTTTTATGAGTAATGTATGAATGATAGATGTTGTGGTATTTCAAAACATATCCATCACGAAGAAGATGTGGATGCTTTGCTTGGGGATTCTTGGCTTCTTGGGGACGAAATGAATTGGAAACCACGAGAAGAATATAACCTCGATTCCCCAGATGCACTATCGACCAAGTCTTGAGCCTAGATATTGTTGAGGATGGTGAGATCGAGAGACCTTCTGAGGATCTTGTGCATAGACCCTACTTTGGGGGAAAAGTTGGGAGGCTCTCTTGGGGATCTTGTGAGATCATGGAGAGCATTTGATGATTGGAGGCGGGTTAGAAGGATGCGGGCCGTCGAAATCTCTGGTGGGGGAATAAAGATGTAGGTTTCCTCCAGATGCACTATCGACCATCTTTCAAGTCGGATCACTTCTTCATCGGGAGGTAATGTTTCTTGAGAGATATTTTGCTAGGGATACCTCTGCTGGTGATGAATCATTACTGCTTAGAGACTGATGTAACATGGCTTAGCTTGATTGGGATCACTACTCGGGGACTAACATGATGAAGCTTGAAACGTCGGGACTAGTGGAGAGAAATGCGTACTCCGTTGGGGAGATTTTGTGATGAGTGACATCTCTGTGGGGATTGTATTTTGCAGGGGAACGTATAGGCGACTTTCGTTGTCATCTCAATTCCTAGAGCCTGTAGTAATTACTTTCGTTTGTTCACTTTTCGCATGTTTGTAAATAAATTTTTATTGTCAGATGCATATAATCATTCAAAGCAAACGTTGGACTTTATGCAAACAACAATAGAAAAAACTGTAAAGAAAGAACTTGTATTAATTTGAAATGCGGTATGGCGAGTAGTTTTGTACACAAGAAAGAAGTAAAAGCTATGCGGAAACAATCTCGTTAAGTTCCAACTATGCTAGTACACATATATTTCAACTATCGCATCTCCTTGATGTCAGTAGAAAGTGAGTGAATTGATTTTCGCCATTTGAATCTTGAATGCTGATAGTAGTAGTCTGGAAGTAGGTGATCTGGACGAGACATAGTCGTATACTTAAATCCTAACTTTTGCCTAGACCGCCTTTCGGGTTTCGAGTCTGGGGATACCCTTTTTTGCCCAACTGCGGGGTTTCGACTTCTTAGGGTGTACATGTTTTGTATATATCCTTAATTTTGCCCGAACCCTTTTGGTTACGCGAGGATGCCATATTTTTGCCTAGGCAGTCGACTAGCGGGTCTCTTTCACGTAGTATTTTTGACTATGTCTACGTTCACGAGGTGTGGGAAGTCTTCACCGTCCATGGTGCTAAGTATCATAGCTCCATTGGAAAATACCGTCTTGACTACAAATGGTCCCTCATGGGTGGGAGTCCATTTGCCCACAGGATCACCTTGTGGAAGAATGATGCGCTGACTACTAGATCAGAGCTTGGTAGACTCGGTGTTTGACCTTCTTACTAAATGCTCACGATCATTCGTTTACGATAAATCATCCATGGCGGATGGATCGATCGTTCTCATCAATCAAGTTAATCTGGTCAAAGTGATGCGGATCCAATCATCTTAAGCAACTCTGCGTCTGGAGGACTACGGTGAGGTATCTGAACCTCGATTGGTGGGCCCTTCCATACCTTATACAAGAGAAAGGGGTTTCACTGTTGATGTTAATCTTGTGGTCACGATAACCATGAAAGCGAATGGTAACATCTTGTGCCAATCTTTGTAAGTCACTTCATCTTACGTATAATCTTCTTAATGTTCTTGTTGGCGGCTTCATAGCGCCATTCATCTTAAACCGATAAGGAGAAGAGTTGTGATGCTTGATCTTGAGCTGCGTGCGAGTTGGTGATCATCTTATTGTTGAGATTAGAGCCATTATCTGTGATAATCCTTTCGGAAGTGCCATCTGGCGAGATAAGATTATGTTTGATGAATCGAACCCATGACATTCTTGGTAACGAATCTTGACGAGAAATTGCTTACCTTGGTGAAATAGTCAATTGCCACAAGGATGAAGCATTGCCCTTGGGCTGTGGGCTTGATTTCTCCGATCATGTCAATGCCCACATTGCAAAGGCCAAGGAGGTATTAGAACATTCGGAGGCATTGGAGGCACATGCACTTTATCGCATATATCGGTATTTGTGACAAGCCAAGCATAAGCGGTGACAATCGACTTCCATGGTGGACCAATAGTAACCGTCCTCGGAATCTTTTGCCATCGTATGTCCACTAGGTGAGTACCAAATGCCTTCATGTAACTCTTCCATGATCGTTCGCCGTTTTCGGTCCACACAGTAGATAAGCCAGGTCGTGATTGCGTTTGTATAAGATGATTCTTGAGGAAGAATTTGGATCGAACCTTCTCAAAACTTCTTATCGTTGACGAGATGCCTCTGCGGGATATTCAGGGTTTCAAGATACCTCTTCACATCATAGTACCAAGGTTTCTCTTACGTATCAAGCTGTATTGCGATTATGTTGGTTGTCAAACTTCCCAAATAATGATATGGGGACCTCGTTGTCCCATCACCTTGAACATAGGCGACATAGTAGCCAATGCGTACTTGACTAATTCTCTTCTCGTGGAATTTGATTGAAAGTGATTTCTTGAAATAAGGATCAGGACTTAGAACATGCTCTCGATATGGAATGAGATTCGGATGCTTCGTATCCACTCACCTTTAATCGGTACGATCACCAAAGTGAGTCTCCATACACTTGTAAATTTGATTCTTAAGTCAATAGCGACTTTGATACCCATGATCTACGCTTTGTTGGCCATGTTGTTGGTGTTGAAACATAATCTGGCGATGAAAGGCATCTCACTTTGTGGGGATGTAATAATGGCGCCAATGCCATTGCCAAGTGCGTTTGAGTCTCCATCAAAGACCATGGTCCATCGAGATCCTTGTTCGGTCCTTACGTGCGGGCGGGTTCTTGTGATCGATAACTAGTAAAACATCTTAGTCGGGAAACTCGAGCTGCGTAGGCGATAGTCATCTGACAGTGAGCCAAATGATCGACTACTACACTTCCTTTGATCGCTTTACGCAAAGTGGTGGATGTAAGTATTCGGTCAAGACCATTTGCCATCTTGCTATTCTTGGGAGAGAGTTGGTTTCTCAAATATGTATTTTATCGATCCATCTTGAAATCAACAAGGTAGTGTGAGTCAACATATCTTGTTTTAGTCGTGACCCAGAGCCAAAATCTTTGCAAAGTTTTCTCATTGTGAGTATCTTGTTTCACGGTCGGTAAACTTTTGCTAAGGTAGTATATTGCATACTCTTGACCGGACTCGTCATGTTGTACACACACCCATTGAGTTCTCTAACAACATTAAGTACATGATAAGAGGTCTTCCTGTTGGTGGCATCGGGATAGGAGGATTACCTTGGGTACTCCTTGATTTTGTCAAAAGCGATCTGGAAATCATCATTCCATTCCTTTGATCTTTCTTGATAACGAAGATTGGCTCCTGATAGCGATTAGATGTCAATAGATACGGCAATGTAATTGATGGCCCGAAACCTCGACTTCCTTCTCGGTCGGGGAGGCGGCATTTCTTGAATAGCTTTAACCTTGGCGGGGTTGACTTCAATACCTTTACCATGACGACAAACCCTAGGAGTTTACCGTCGACTCCAGGTGCACTTGTTAGGATTGAGTCTTAGTTTGTATTCTTCAATCATCAAATAGTTTACGCAAATGTGATAACACGAAATTGTATCGTTTATTTTCCATGAAATTAACCCGTTACGTATTATTTTGACCGATTAACTCTGAATATTTCGAGTTTGTCATTACTTGCGGTATTTATAACTCATTTCAACGAAGAAAACATGAAACAATGCAAGAAAGCATCAAAGAATAGAAGAAAAGATAAATCATCCAAAATTACAGTTTTGTAGTTTGTGATGCGTAACACATACCTACGATAGTAAGCCTTCATGAGGCGTGTTACGGTAACACATCCACCACGACCGTACACGGAGAAACACCAAACACAACTAATAGCATCGGTGGCGACCGTGTCACGTATCGGGTTAAATGAAAGTGCGGATCGTGGCAAAGCAAAGCAGGAAGGGTTTTGAAACTCACGATTTCTATACGTTCACCACTTCTTCCTCAATTACCCGTCCCTACATTTATGGAGATTTTTAGGAAAGCTTTGACAAATCTTCAAGCCATTGCCAAATTCATTCCTCTATAAATACCTCGACATTTCAACGTTGGAGTGCAGAGCATTCTACGATTTACTTGTGCGGAAGCTCTGCCGATTTTCGAACCCGGTATTATTTAGGTTTTAATTTCCTCTGCATTCGATTATTCCGTTCTTTCATTTTCATTGCCCGAATAATAATTTCCAACATTAGGAAATTATTATTATAGTTAAATTTATTATTCAAGCCTCGGAATTTGTCTTACCACAGATACCAAGTCCAAGTTTCGTTTGTGGAAGAGGTTGAAGTATTAGCTTTATTTTCGAGTTTCTATTTTGCAATTGTATTATATACGTTTTAATTAATTAATGCAAGTTTAATTTATTATTCATAATGTCGATCTATATTTCTTTGTTTTATTTCCGTCGTTCATTTTAATTTCCATGGCTAGCTAAACCTTTGGTGTCGGTATGGAATAGTTAGAAACAATAGGCATCAGATCAATCTTAGGCTAAAACTTTAATCAACTTGACTACGGTTATAACTTTTATGCTTAAAAATAAAACCTTTGTTACGAAAGTAAGAAGAGTAAATAGGTTAGATCGAGACCACAGTGTGAGGTTTTAACGAGGATAGCTAAAGTTAGGCATTTGATTTAAATACGATTGAGCGCTTTAGACCAAATTAGAATTAATTAAGTTTCCAAAAATACTTCTAAACACTTATAGGCTGCGCGGTATAGGGCTTTAGGCGTATAATCCGAGATAAGACCATGAAAGTGTGAGTTGAGGGTTTTAAAGCTGATTAATTCTACAAATAAACCAAGTTGACCATCCTTATATGCCTAGGTCGATTAGATCCTTTAGAGTCGACTCATTGCATCGAAACCATTTCATTTCATAATTACTTTAAAATCAATTAGTTTACCTTCCTTAACCTTCCCAAAACCAAGCGTGACAATTTTAGCCTTAGCTAAACTAGCATTACTTTCCCGTAGAGTGATTACAAAGTCCACATGGATTCGACAATATTTTATTACTACCGCGATAAGCGCATGCTTGCGGTTAATACCGTTTAGACCATTAGGTTTATCGCACATCAAAATGATCGAGATGTTCTTCCTCGATGCGTGATCGGGCTATCATGTCGTCGGCGTAGACCTACATCTCGTGATGAATCATGTCATGAAATAACGTCACCATAACACGGCGATAAGTGGCGCCGCGTTCTTGATCCGAGCGGCATAACCTTGTAGCGAAAGTGCCTTTGTGTAGCAGTAGTCTTCTCCATGTCTTGAGGAGCCATTTTGATCGATTGTGTGGAGAAACCATCCATGAAGGAAAACCTTATGTTGGGCGGTGTTGTTAACGAACATCAATATGAGGTAGTGGAAATCGTCTTTCGGACTCGCTTTGTTCGGATCTCTACATAATCCACACACATTCGTACCTTGCCATCCTTCTTGGAGTACGGGTACCACATTGCAACCCACTACGGATATGAAGTAACAACTAAAGCCGACATTGGCCTTCATAACTTTGGCTTTAATTTTCTCGACATCTCGGGGCGCGTGCGGCCGAACCTTTTGTTCCTTCGGGAGAAAACCTTCTCTTGTCGTTAACCGTGTACCACAATATCAATGTCTAAACGAGCATGTCTTCGTGTGACCAACAAAACCTCAATATAGTCTCGTAGCATCCAATCAATCTCTCTCGACCTATTCTCAGACCCGCTCCTATCTTGATCTCTTTACGTCTTCATTAATTTAAATTCACAATCAGCGACTCTTGATGCGGCTGTATGACTCGTTCTTCTTGCTTTGGTCATGTACCCAAAATTTTCCTCCATCACTCGAAGTTTCATACATCATGCTCGAGGATTCCTCGAGGTTGATCGGACAAACTCTCTCTGAGCAATCGACCCAAACTAGGGTTTGGTATCTCTCAGTCAAGATGGTTCCAACATCTCCAATGGCCTTCATGCCTCCTCGTATGCTTCAAAGATTCTCCATGTCAAGTTTCAAGCCTCACGAGTCAAGTTTCCTCAGACAATTGCTCGGATGGTTGAAAATCGGTTGTATTAGACAAAAAGTCAAGCGTGGTCAACATCTGATCAAAACTTGATTTTTGGTCAACATCCTCATTTTGAGTAACATTCATCATTTGATCAAGGGTTGATCATGATTCATCAAGAAAACTCAAGATTTGCCCAAAGTCGAACTTTCTAAATTAGGGTTTAGGTGAAAAGTCAAGCGAACTTTGGTGTCATAACTTTCTCATACTTTCGAAATTTTCCACCACCTCTTGTTTTGAAGGAAATTCAATTCTCTACAACTTCATGTCTCACAAGAATGTCCAAAATGCTTCATTTGAGAGGTATAGCTCAAAACATTCTGGTCATTTCAAAGTCAACAAAAGTCAACTTTTGTTTTGAAGATATTTTGAGCATGGTAACTCAATTGAGATGAGACCAAAGACATTGTTTAGAGGACTCTTAGAGCTTTCAAAAGTCCAAGAACATTCAAAAATGTGGAAAATTGAGCAAGATACACTATTCGAAGTTGGGTAATTTTGAATGATTGCACAAAAGGACATTTTGGTCAAAATGCAAAATTTTCCAAATGGGCCTATAATCTTTTGATCAAACTTGTTCATGATGTTATTTTATAAAAGCTTGGCATTGGTGATTTTCTATTTTCATGGTTTATATTTGAATTTTACAACATTTAATTCAAAATAAATTATATAAAATATGAAAATTAAGTTATTTTTCAATTAAGTTGAATTTATATCTCTCTTAATGTCCAAGAAAGCACACCATTTACCAAATTCGATGCAAATGGCATTGATGAGAAAATCATATTTTCTTCAAAATTTGATTGATTTTCAAAGAAAATATTTGCACATCAATGATCGATCTTTTTCACTCTTTGCCATCAAACCTCTTACATAAATTGCCGACATTGTGAACAAACAAGAGGGCGGAAACCACAACCAAAACAAACCCAAACTCTTGCAAAATTTTCAAGATTCTTGAAAATTAATTTCAAAAGCGACCATTCTGACCTCTCAATCATCCCATCGTCTTGGAGGTAAGTTTGAGTAAGTATACACTCGTGCCATGGTTTTAAAACAAGCGGATCGATGCATATATACATACATATTCAAAACTTTGTGATTTTGCATTTTATTATCTGTGTGTTTTAATCGATTCGATGCTTGCAATGTGATCATGAGGTTCCAAGGGTGAGATCGGGCAATCGTTCGTGAGTTAACGTCGAGGACGGCGCTTGGCCATCGTTAGGGTTAGAAACTTGAGAAGCTTGAACCAGCACATGCAGGCGATTCAATCGAAACGATGCTTCCATTGAATTTGGAATGGTCGAAATAAGTGAGACAGGACCTTTCTTTGCTTTGAAATTTCGTGTTTTGCGTTTAATCGTGTACCGGAAGATGGCCGGAGCCCTAGCTCGTGACATTCGAGGACGGCGAGGGCGTGGCAACCGATGCGTTCGATTCGTCCAAATAGTCAATGGGCCTTGTGGCAGACTCGATTTTCAATATATCGGGGCGTCATCGACATGTCCAATGTTTCTCTTTCCAAACAAAAGACACGTTGTCCCAATGGTTAAGGCGGCTTTTGGAAGATTCTCTCGAGGTCATGGGATCGATCCTACCGACACGGTTTGAGTTTCCTTTTACAAAGCTACATTTTCTAACGTTTCCATATTTTCTTATTTTTAATATTTCCATTCAATTTTAATTGTTTTCATAATTTTATTTACGCATTAAAAATTACCAAAAACATTTTTCTTTTGCATTATTTTCACAAAACCTTTATTTAATTTAATAAATTAAAAATATAATTTTGCATGCATATTTATTTTAGTTTTATTTTGCATTTAAATCATTATAAATTGCATTTTAATTATTAAATCCTTTCAAAAATCCCAAAAATTATTTTAATATATTTATCTTATTTCCAGCATATATTAATTTTCTCATATTAAAATTTGCATTTTCTAACATTTTCCTCTTATTCAATTCATCTCGTATTTTAGATTTCTCATTCTTTCACGGGTTGCTCGATTCGGACGTTTTCTTTTATCATTTCTTTTTCAATAATGTAATTGCTCATGGGTTGTAATAGTTTAATTTAGGACTTTTACTTTCGCCTCTAATTATGTATACGCTGAAGCCATGTAATAGCGTAGGTTTATCTTTCGCGTCTTTACATTCAGCATTTTACTTTCAGCCTTATCGATTGCTAGTAACTAGGCGTGTATGGCAAGATAATAATTGGACATAGCTCACACTAATCTTCAAGATAAAATATCTGAATTTGACACTTCTTTCACTACGCACCCCTTAGGGTAATTCTCTCTCGATGCCTCGATTCAAAATGGTGTGTCCTCGAGCGTGGGGTATTCTAACGTTGCCTTCAAACAAATCATCATAGTCCCCCGATAAAGATCATAGACCCGTGATGTAAGCCTCCGAATACATGATCTTGACCCTCGATTGTAAGCCTGAAAAATGATGATAGTCCCTTGAATGTGCTAGGGATACTTCCTGAGTTGCCTTGATGACCATCAGGTGTCCCGCCGAATGTCCGACATCCAGCGAATGGAGCTACCTACTAACTAATGGTATGGCTAAGCTATTCTAAAGGAATGTAGAAGTACAACAAGCGACCAATTACGAGTGGGTAAATAAGTCTTTTAGTTGCTTGCTCTCAAATGCTTTTCACACTACACTTTTTCAAAGTTCAAATTCTCTTTCAAAAACAAAACATTTAGAACACTTTGTATACACTCACATGGTCATTACAAAGTCAAAGCGAAATGCTTTTCATCTTTGTCAAACACACGAGAAAGCAAATTTTAAAAGTTATCTAAACGACTAGGCAAGTAGAATAAGCTGCGGATGGAAAGGGTGCAATACCTTCCACTTTTCATAACCATTCTCGAACTCGAGAATCTAACGAAGGTCTTTTTACGTACTTTACCTTCCTTAATTGGATAAAAATAAAAGTCGGTGGCGACTCTTGCTATCCAGCATTTGGATACAAAAATCCTACAAAGTCGGGTTCAGGTATTCAGGCTGGCGACTCTGTTGAGGACCCCACTGAGAGAATTGCCTTGGGATTTCTAGATAACTTTTATTGCTTTTGTTTGACTTGTATGCTTTATCTTTAAGGGTTGCTTGGGTATTATATTGTTGGGGATCTACACGGATCGGGTTTCCTTTTAGGTAAGTGGCATTAGATCATCGACCGCTAGGCGTATAACTACGGGTCGACATGATGGCTCACGTTAGCGTGACACTTTGGTTGTCCGATACTCTTCATTCCCAAGTTGAAGATAGTATTTGGCCTGCGTGGTGTCATCAGCTAACTTTTAGAACCTTAATTGACCCATCTTGGCCATTAGAAGGTAGTGAGATGGCGGCTTTGGTGTAGGCAGGGTTGGTTGATACTCGATGCTACGCTCGTTGAGATCAGACTTTTGGGACATTTTCGATCGACCACGGCGTCGTATTGAAATAAGCGCCTACGAGAAAGATGCGTGATATGAGATTCCTAGAACCGGTTACTATTATAGGGCGGGATGAACAACTCGAACTTTTGGTGGGGTAATCACACATACCTCATGCAAGCCTTACACCTAGGCTCGTTGTGTGAATTGTTTGTGTGTGCTAAACATGACATCATGACATCATCGCATTGCATATCATTTCTAACTATTTCAGGACCTGGGTTTATCTTTGCTTTCTGTTTTGTAGGGATTATGGCTTCTAGAAAGACTATCGAATCAACTTCATGGGTATCCTTCTCGACTCGAAGAATTGGTTTGAGAAATTCCGACCATGCTCGATTCATCAAAGACATGGTTATCGCTTGATTTGGTTATCTCGGTTTTGAAGAAGATATGATGCATGTCTATTCGGTTCTTTGATCAAAACACCATTGCTTTACATTTCAGTTATCGTTGGTTCCTACCTTGGAAGAGTTCTCTAAGCTACTTGGGATACCTATTCTTGACCAAATGCCATTCATAGGTTTGGAAAAGGTTCCTAAGTTCGAAGACATGCATCATTACATCTTAAGCTTTCAGGATATTGAAGCCAATTGGGAAACTAGAAGTGGAGTTAAGGGTTTACTTTCCAAGTTCTTAATCGAAAGCAAGAATTCCTCAAAGTTATGAGTTTCCATGCATTTGAAAACATTGTGGCCTTGCTAATTTATGGTTTGGTTCTATTCCTAACGGATCATTCATAGATGTCAATGCCATCAAGTTGTTCCTTACCCGATCCGATGCCTACTTTACTTGGAGATATCCTACATTCTCTCCACTCGTACTACTAAGAGACAAGGAACTCTCATGTGTTGTATCCGTTACTTTCAAGGTGGTTTATTTACGCACCTTCCTCCAGTGATTTGAAGAGAACAAAGGTTGAGATGGTCTCGAAGGTAATGTCACTCTCGTTCAGATATCCGTTGGGTCTTTTCTCTCAAAGGACTTCACCTTCATTGGCGTTGTGGAGAATTCCCTAATGTACCACTCCTTGGTATAAGGGAGGTATTGCCTGACCCTTCTTTAGCTCGTCGGTTTGGTTTTGCTCGAAGAGATGGTCCCATGATATGCTTCTCCAGATGTTGTGTTCGACTACAATCACGATCTCGAATTAAGCGAAGGTTTATACATGCTTGGGGCATGGTAAAGAAGGCGATACCAAGACTTTGGGGCACGAACTCCATTCCTTGGGAACCTTACCTCAAATGGGTGCGAGCTCGAGGCTCAAAACCTCGTGATGCCATTCCGCTTTGTTTTACCGGTAATTATGGAACTGTTGCTATGGGTGGCGTACCACTATCTTGTTCTCCATCACGACATGCCTCTGATTTTGAAGACTTGAAGAGATCACGGATTCGACTTAAAGAAGAAGGGATACCTTTGAAGCTCGATGCTATCAAGCGAGAAGAAAGTGTTAGAGTTGACGAGCTACTTCACGAGGCGAAACATCAGCGCCTACATCGGCACCGAGAGGAAGCCCATGGGAGACTTAGAGCTTTAGGATGTTTATGTTTTCTTTTATTGTTTTGAACTATCTCTTGTACTTAAAAGAAAAAGAATAATGAAAAGTACTAATAAATGTTTGTTTGCTTGTTTAACAAATTTAAATCTCTTAGGTCCTTGAAAACATTGCATTGCATTAGCATAAACATTGCATATCATGCATAACATTGCATCACGGTACATTGGAGATTGGTTTTCTCATTTGCTCACTTTTATTTTAGCGAAATGGCTCTTGAGCAGTTGTCAAAGATCTCGAGCTCGGAATGCTCGGTTTGTGAGATGTTCACCGGCTTGGTCCAGGCCAAGAAGATAAGAAGCGTCAACAAGAAGAAGAAGGTTGTTGGTCTCCTCGACATGGGTGAGCGTTTCAAGGGGTCTAAAGGTGGTCGGTAGGATGAGCTCTCACGAAGGAAGTGTCCATCTGAGGGAGTACGAGGGTGATGAAGGTGATGGCGTGAGCCAGAAAGAAGGAGGAGGATCATTCGATTATAGCCAACACTACGATGAGATGACAGTACAAACAACTTGAAGACCGTCTGAATCTTTGTGAAAACTTGAAAATAAAATTTTGAACGATGATCTAAGTCTTGTTCACAGTGTTGTGATTCCTCCCAGTTCAAAGTTCCTACTTTTGCTAAGTATGATGGCATGTCTTGCCCTAAACTGCATTTGAAGTCTATGTCCGAATCGATCCCGTGATGGCGAGAAAGTTGTGGATGCCTTATTCAAGAGTTTGTCAGGAACAGGTTGGAATGAATTATCGGCTAGAGAAAATGGCCGTATCCGTACTTGGGTGATTTGGTGATGCTTTCTCTGAACAATATAGTCTGATCTTTGAATTGACACTTGCTGTGCAACTACAAAGCATGTACATGGGTCGTGACGAGAAGTTCAAGGGTATGCTTTCAAGTGGAGAGATCTAGCGAGGCGAGTTCGACCACCCTTGTCGATAGGGAGTTGGTTGATATGTTTATGGAACAACAGCAGGCCCGTTCTTGATCATCGATTGGAAATTCTTCATCCGGATTCAGGTGATATTGACGAGGCGGCGTATTGAAGGCGGTATCAAGAGTGGGAAGATTCGGGTAGAGACATCTTGAATCTTTAAGAATCTTTTGGTGGTAAGAAAGAAGCTAATCGTGTATGGTCGGGAAAAGCCGAGCCGGACCGGCCGCTCGATCGTAGAGGCGGTTGTGATCTCGATCCTACATCGGCCTGACCTCGGTGAGACAGCGGCGTAACGAGCAGCCGCGAGGCGGTTTACAAAGATCGGCCTTTGTCATGAGCCTTGCAACACATGTTGAGCAGGTGATTACCTTGAGGGATCCTCCTCGGAATGTCAACACTTCCTCTCCAGAAATACAATCCTAATGCTAAGTGTGCTTACCATTCCAATAGCCAGGCGCGACAGCGACAATTGTTGGGCTCGAAGAACAGATTCAGATATGATTGAAGCTAAGCAGTTGAGTTTGACCCTCGTTGAGACTCGAGATGATCAATGCCCTATGCTAACCATGACAAGGTTCAATCTTGTTGGTGGCGATACTTATGTTTTCAACATAGATGACTTGACCATTCCTCGATGGTGTTAAGAAGAATTTGTTGCAAGCGGTGTCGATCCAGGGATGCCGAGAGGATTGTCGTTGGTGCGTCTGCGCTTTGATGGTTGTGCTTGGTTGAGAAGGCGTGTCGATGCATGATGGATAACCGTGAGATACTATTTACGAAACACACGGTGCGAGTGTGAAGAAATGTCTAAGTTGATTGACAATGCGAGCGAAATTGTACCATCGTGTGGGATACCTTGGGGCGACAGTGGAAAATATGATTACATGGTGAAGTACCTTTGTTCTGATAGCTACAAGATTCCTATTGAAGATGTTAAAGGCCAGGATGGGGTGACGATTTGAAGACTATCTTGATGTTAACACGATAAGGATTTCCTCTGCGATCCATGCCTAGGTGGCACCTCTCATTATCACTTCTCCAAGACGGTTCCATATTCCTCGACAGTATCCCTTGGAATTATGGGTGATGTTTACTATCATGGTGTCGAACAAGACCCTCGACTATTGAAGATCTTACCATTGAAGTTTCATTCACGTTGACAACATCAGGATCAAGTAAGGTGACGAGCAGGAAGGGTATTCTCTCAGATCTCTCCAAAAGACCTTTGCGACTCCATCTCGCATTCCATCTACTCACCAATATCGGCTAGAGGAAAGAACGGTGGCTCGTCACCTTTCGACAGTACCAAGGAAGTTCTTGAAGACACCTCGAACAAGAAATGGAGGAAATTAAAGATTATCAAGAAAAGTGACTTCAATGTTGTGGAGCAGTTGGGACGAGACTCGAGTCGAAGATTTCCATGCTTGCTTTGCTCTTGTGCTCAGGCTCGTACTAATGCCTTGGTGAAGTTTACGAAGAATGCTCGTATGCTGAGACACTACCAGCGATCGGTTCGAAGTTTGTATTGCTAGCTTTGCTGCCAACAACGGCTGAAACCTACGATCTTGATTTGACTCCTGGGAAAGAAACATAACAAAGCCTTGCACATCTACATTGAATCTGAGAACCTTCTGTACATCTCATGTTTTGGTAGATACGGTTACTACGAATATCCTTAGAAGGCGCTTTTGATCGACTTGATGTCGAAGGGTTGGTTACGAGACGGTGACATTATGTGAGCTTTTGATGGTTCTAAGCGCGCGATTGGGCTTTCGCTCACACTGTTAAAGTCGGTTCCCGGACTTTTGATTCCACTTTCTTTGTCATGGACATCCGTCGACTTACTCTTACTACTTGGGCCCGGATACATGGGGCGAGTACCTCTACCTTACATCGGAAACTAAAGTACCCGTGAAAGGGAAGGTTGTCAGGTATGTGGTGAAGAAGTATATGGTCGATCATCGATCGTTCAATTCGTATCTCGAGATGGAGGGTGAATTCTTGAGACTCCTGTCAAGCTTTTGAAACAATACCAGTCATGCTGACTCTCCGTCCTCTGAGTTACCTGAGCTCAGCCTAGGATGGCCTCGTTGAAGATGCTTAAACTCTTTGTTGAACAAGGAGGTAGTGCTGTTGGGGACGTCACGATCTTCCTTTCAAATCGACAAGGCGGTTTGAAGCTTCACCATCAGGTCGGAGAAGATGATACATGTGAGCGTGCCGTGACTTCCTTCGCGTCGATCGGTGGAATCCATGCCATAGAAGGCGGCGACAGCGACCCGACATCCAAGTGGATCTTCCACTCCGGATCATGGGCTCGACAATTGGAAGGCGAAGGCGTCATACCAATCTCCTTTAGCGAGGTAATTGCTCTTGTTTTGTTTTGCTTTTCGTATTTCTTTATGTTTTGAACAATAAACTTTGAAAGCCTAGTGCCTTGCGGGCATCATGGCTCGTTCACGAGGTTATTATCTGTTGTTTGCGTATTCATTCAATAAATCGTTGGACTTTTGCATTCGATTGTGTTTTCTTTCTTTTACTTTATCACCCTTCAAAGCTATGTGTTTCTTACACACCCCACGTGATACTGTGCAGAATCACTCAGAATCTAGATTAATAACGGTATGCTAGTGCTAAATATGACTTGATAATCCGATCTACCAAGTAGGCGAAAGTGAGGAAGATTGTGAAGTGCGGAGAACTTGCGAGGCTACTGCAAGAGAAGGCGAGTTATCTGACCACCACGAAAAGCAAGTTGAGGTTGTGAATTTGAGTGCTTGTGAAGGCGAGAAAAGAGATCAAATAGGCGGGTCTTGAGCGGTGTTAAAAAGGTTGGTTGGATGCTACGAGACTATATTGAGGTTTTGCTTGGTAATACGAGGACATGCACAGTTTGAACATTGATATTGTGGTACAGGATGCCGACAAAGAAGGTTTTCTCGATGAAGCGAAGAGTTAGGTCATGCGTCTGAGATGTCGAGAGAAAATCAAAGCGAAGTTATGAAAGCGATTCAGCTTTGGTTTCTTATTTATCACCTCACATCGGTGGGTTGCAAATGTGGTGCAGGTGCCTAAGAAGGATGGTAAGATGCAGAATGTGTGTGGATTAGAGATCACGCAACAGAAGTCAGAAAGATGATTTCCTTCCTCGTATTGATGTTTTGGTTGACAACCTTGCTCGGCCACAGGGTTTTCTCCTTCATGGATGGTTTCTCGGTTACAATCGGATCAAAATGGCTCACGAAGATATGGAAAAGACTACTTTTGTTACAGGTGGGGCACTTTTGCTACAAGGTTATGCCGATTCGGTGAAGCCACTTATCGGTATGGTAACATTATTTCATGACATGATTCATCACGAGATAGAGGTCGTCGGCGATATGATAGCTCGATCACGGTGAAGAAGAACATCTAGATCATTTGCGAAGCTGTTCGACGGTTGAAAAATGCGGGTTGAGGCGAATCTAACAAGTGCACCTTTGAGTCGGATCAGGAAACTCTCCTAGGGTTTGTGGTCGGTGGAAGGTATTGAGGTTGACCCATGAAGGTTAAAGCCATTAAATGCGGTAGCCCTTAGAAAAGGAAGTCGAGAGGTTTCTTGGGCGATTGAACTACATTGCAGTTCATTGCACACTAGCGCCACTGTGAGCCAATCTTGATTGCTAAGAAAGATCAAGTAGTGGAATGGAGCGGCGATTGCGGATCGCTTTTGACAAAATCAAGGGTACTACTGAATCCTCACATCACGATGCCACTGTAGAAGGAAGACCTCTTATCATGTAGCGGTCTTTAGAGAACTCGATGGGGTGTGTGTTGGGGCAACATGGCGAGTGCAGTGAAAAGAGCATGCAATATACTACCTTAGCAAAAGTTTACAAATTGTGAAACAAGATACTCACAGCTCGAGAAAACTTGCAGCGCTTTAACTTGGGCGCTGCCGACTAAGGCAGTATGTTGTTCCTTACCTTGTTGATTTCAAGATGGATCAGATAAAATACATCTTTGAGAAACCGACTCTCTCGGGAAGAATAGCAAGATGGCAAATGATCTTGACCAGAATCGACATCGATTACACTTAAGCGATCAAAGTGTGGTAGGCCGATCATTGGCTCATGGCCGTAGATGACTATCGATCTATGCGGTTAATTTCGAGATGAAGATGTTTTACTGATTCTGATTGCGAAGAACCGGGCCGAGCGAAGGACACGAACAAGGATCGATGGACTATGGTTTTGATGGAGCCTCAACGCGCAGCAATGGCATTGGCGCCATCATCCATCCCTACGAGCGGACGTACTCCTCACCGCAGATTATGTTTGGTTACCCGAACAACATGGCGAATATGAGGCGTGCATCGTGGGTCTTAAGGCGCTATTGACTTAGAATCAAGTTCTTGCAAGTGTATGGAACTCGGCTTTAGTGATCGGTCGGTTAAGGCGAGTGGGATCTGAAGCATCCAGAATCTCATTCCATATCGAGGAGCATGTTACGAGTTTGATTCCTTACTTTGAAGAGATCACTTTCAATCATATTCCGAAGAGAATCGGTTGAGCATTGGCTACTATGTCGTCTATGTTCAAGGTTAGATGGGACAACGAGGCTCCCAGATCATCATTGAGAGGTTGGCGAACCAGGTATTGTTATGAGCTTGATCTGAGAGAAACCTTGGTACTATGGCGTGAAGAGTATCTTGAGACTCGGGAATATCCAGCGAGGGCATACATTAATGATAAGTTCATGAGAAGATTCGCATCAAATTCTTTCTCGGCAGCGGCACCTTATACAAGCGCTTGACCACGACTTGTGCTTCATTTATTATAGACCGGTGACCGCGATCGTATCATGGAAGAGTTACGAAGGCGGTTTGGTACCAGCTCGTGGACACCATAGCTAAGAAGATTTTGAGAGCAGTTACTATTGGTCCACCATGGAAGGCGGTCACTATCTTCGATCTTGTCTGATGCGGTTATCGCGAATAAAGTACATGTACCTCGATTACCTCGAATGTTTAACCTCCTTGGCCTTTTGCAATGTGGGGATTGACATGATCGGAGAATCAAGCCCACGACAAATGGACATCGTTTCATCCTTGTGAATTGATTATTTCACCAGTGGGTAGAAGCGACCTAGTTAGCATCATTACCAGAATGTTGTGGCTCGATTCATCAAACATAATCTTATCATCGGTATGGCACTCCGAAAGGATTATCACGGATAACGGTTCAATCTCAACAACAAGATGATCATAGAACTCTGCATGATTCAGGTCAAGCATCATGACTCTTCTCTGTATCGGCCTAAGATGAGCAGCGTGTGATGGGCCTTGATAAAACATTAAGAAGATTACTCTGAAGATGGGTGACTTACAATTGGCATGAGATGTTACCATTTATCTTCATGGTTATCGCACTTGACGCGATTGTCAGCGATGAACCGCCTCTCTATTATACGGTATGGAAGCTAGTCTTACCCATCGAGTTGGATACCCTCGACGAGTCCTCCGGAAGCGAGTTAGGCGAAGCGATTGGGTCGAG